>JAZFAU010000323.1:382500-425000 GCA_037178615.1 Dione vanillae | reverse complement strand
GACTACTACTCTGGTGAATGCATGGCGACTATGTATGGACATTCTGAGATTGTTACGGGTTTGAGGTTTGTTTGAGGCTTTTTTTTTCATATTTTTTGTTAATTTTTTTTGTGTATTTTAGTTATATATTATTGAACTGTGTTTTTATTAGTTGTGGGAAGTTGATTCCTTTTAAAATTTGCTTAAATGTAACGAACTATTTTAAAATAACAAGATAAAATATTTTTTTTTATGATTTTTGATCTTTAATATATAATATATAAATATAAATGAATTAATTATAAAAAAAATATTTCTTATAAATATTTACAAGAGAGGTGCAAGGTTCAATTTTTCATTAATATTTATTTCTTTACTGATGCTAACAGGTTTACACCCGACTGTCAACACCTGGTATCAGCATCAGGGGACGGCTGTATCTTCATATGGAGAGTGCCTCACGACATGGTGGTGACTATGAGGGCCAGGCTCGCCCAGCAGGCCATCAGGCAAGGACGGTGAGTGGAGGTTCATATTTTATACAAAATGTGTGACAGTTAGAAATATTGGGATTGGAAGCTGCGCCTATTGCGCCTTGTTGTTTTTTAAATATAATTAACACTACAGGCACATTTTTACTTATACTATAGTATAAGAACTTATAAGTTCTTATCATGAATGTTATATTAATATTAATACATATATAAAATTTATATTAATCGTAATGAACTACTATCTTTGCATGTTTTTTATATTTATTGTTGCTTAGGATTAAGGATATGGCTGATGAGCAAATTAAATAATTTTTTGTATATATTTTTTAAGTATTATGAAATAAAATAATACTATAAAGTGGGGTCCCTAGACGATGGGCGTCACACAACGATGGCAAAAATTAAATTAATAATTGGCCTAAATATTAGGCCTCGTCTGCTATAAAGGAAGCTTCATTGTTACAACTTTACTAAGTATAGGTCTGGATTCCTTTATTCCGTTTTCACACTTATTTTAAACGTTTTGTCTTGTTCGATTACGAAATCGAACCTGCAACCGTCCGTTTACAATGTACATACTATATATACATTATCTCGTTACAGCAAGCCTCCCAACGGCGCCGTGTGCGCGGACTCGGAGCCCGACTCCCGCGCGGACT
This sequence comes from Dione vanillae, assembly GCA_037178615.1. Lineage (NCBI taxonomy): Eukaryota > Metazoa > Arthropoda > Insecta > Lepidoptera > Nymphalidae > Dione > Dione vanillae. The sequence continues at coordinate 423,868 of JAZFAU010000323.1, read as the reverse complement.
CCCCCCCGCGGGACTCCGCCCCCCTCACCCCCTCTGCGCCCCTCGTGCCGGACTACACGTACGTATTATATTATTTGTTATACTATTTGTTCGGTTCCTGCGGTTCCCTCTGCCTACTCTGCTATGTACAGAATAAGCTGGAAAAAAATATATAGGTGTGGATGCTACCGCGGCCTTTATTTAAGCCTTAGTAATAACTTGCCTTTACATACTTGGTAAAAAAAATAAAGCAAGTAATATTTTCAAAAGTTATAAAATGGTTTTTTTTTCAAATAAAATAAATAATTAAACTATTGTAACAAAATGCCATTAGTCAAGTATGACGCGAGCGTACACTGTACTGTCAGAGCGGGACGGAGATATTTTTTGGAATGAAAAATGACAGAATGATAACTTTCAATTACGTATTGTTGTAGTACGAGATAGTTACGTCATTTGTGTTTAATGATGACTACCTCGCGCGTTACACAGCACAGTTACCATATTTATAGGTAAAATGAGAAAAATCATCCTTGTCCTAAACTATTGATAATTGTTAACTAGTTTTTTGTGTATAGCCTTGTAATATTTTACCCTATAGGTAGTTTTGAAAAAAGCCACGCTGTCAGATACACTATGTATATTTTTAATTTTCTACAGGGTATTGACGCTGTCCTTGGAGAGAGGGAGATAGAGCTATATAAAGTCGGCGTTATGAATAATTTTGTGCTATTTGTACCTTTGTTTACTGGTTCTAGCTATTTTTTTAATATTATATTTTTTGTAGTATTGGCAAAACGCTGTTCTGTATCTTGTTATTGAAGAAACTATATGTGAAAAATAACTCATGCTACTCTTCAAGGAAATCGAATTCACGACCGTCGCGCTTACAATTAAGACAACGCCACTAAATAGTAGTAATAATAATTATAATTTTCTATTTTCAGTTTGCGTATAGGGAAATTACCTACTTGGGCCAAAAAGAGCTTAGGGGACGAGCTGTCGGCGGACTCCCCCCGCGCGCCGCCCGCCGCGCCGCCCACGCCGCCCGCCCGCGGGAAGTGGGCCACCAGGATACTGCCCAATCCCGGTAACACATATTATATTATTATTATTTGGCTTTTATTGAAATTTAATTTTTAATATAGGGGCTGTTTAAGTATTACGTGAGCACTACCGGAGGTAGGGGGAGTCTAAATGATGATTATGTCATCGGTATCGTCATTTTTTTATACGAATGGCATTACTTACGAATAATGTTGTAATATAATAATTATGAATAATATTAAATGAAAATATGAGAAGAAACAATTTAGCGTTCCATGGATTCACCGTGCATAAAATGCATTGACGCTCACCTTCACTGTCCGAGCTCCTCCCACTACCTAACCAATTTTAAATGATTCTACTCATTATTAATTAAAAAACGTTGACATAAGTTTTGGGGGTAAGAATTTAGCTTATTGTTGTTGACTGGATTGGAGGGTAAATAATTGTAATAAATCTCATTATGTAACACTTGAATGGCCACAAAGTTGTATCTAAATTTATAATAATAATATTTATTTTTAATGTGACAAATCTAAATCTATTAAAGGTAGAAAGTGCATATGTGTTATTTCAAAGACAGAGGGAGTATGTGTTTATTTTGATTAATTTATATATCACTTTATTTATCTATACTAATAAATGTAGTACTTGTGATAAAAATAAAATGTCATTACTTTTTCGTATACACATGCATATAAATTCTGCTTTGCAGATAAGCGTGTTGATTCAGACGGGTCCAAGGACAGCTCCATCGACAGCGGCACCGACACGCGCTACAACGACAAGCGGCGGGAGCCCGCGCTCAAGGTGCGTGCGCGTGCGCGTGCGTGTGCGTGTGCGTGTGCGTGTGCGTGTGCGTGTGCGTGTGCGTGTGTGTGTGCGTGTGCGTGTGCGTGTGCGTGTGCGTGTGCGTGTGCGTGTGCGTGTGTGTGCGTGTGCGTGTGCGTGCGTGTGCGTGTGCGTGTGCGTGTGCGTGTGCGTGTGCGTGTGCGTGTGCGTGTGCGTGTGCGTGTGCGTGTGCGTGCGTGTGTGTGTGTGTGTGCGTGTACGTGTGTATGCGTGTGCGTGTACGTGTGTATGCGTGTGCGTGTGCGTGTGTGTGCGTGTGCGTGTGTGTATGGAGCAAAAAAATATATAATTGAGTTATCTCTAAAAGTAAATTTTGGTTTACAAAGGAGGGCTTATTTGTGAAATAAATCACTTCCAGTCAACCAGTGGAAGTGGATAAGTGTGGAACAGCGGGAATGTGTAGTGCAGTTACAGAAAAATATATAAGACAAAAAAGAAATATAAATTTAAATAACAAAAAATTTATTAGATTAGATATACATATAATGAATGAATGTATATGTATTTGTGTTGATAATAATGTGCGTGCGTGTTGGTGCGTGTGTATGTGTGTGAGTGTATGTAATCTAACAGACTGGCGTTATTGAGGCCACTGAGTTGCAGTCAGACAATTAATGACTTACTGTATTTATGGTAGTTGTGGGTTTGATTCCCAATGAGGTGTAATATTTTTTCATTTACCGCTTTGGTAAAACAAAATGTCACTATATGTCTTTACACTGTTCTCTCTGCACACTGCCTATCCTGCGGCTTATATATGCAGGATAGAGCGTGAAGCTGAATGTGATTTTCCATCGTATTTATATATTTTTATTAATTTTTGTTTTTGTTTAGTTTCTTTTATAATTATTATGTCACTATAATTATCACAATAATTTTGTAGTTATTATGTCACTAACTTGTGCCGTCTAATCACTCACAAGCTTAACTTTGGTGGAGGTTCAAATTTATTTAAATGTTAATATAGATTAAAAAAATAATGTTATTTATAATTTATTATCTATATGTTATTTTCTATTTCTTTAATTTTGGAATTTCGTTTATATTATGCAAAATTTAACTTTAAATTATATACAAGGTGTGGATACTAGCTTTTATAAACTTGGTAAAATTATAAAACAAGTGATGTTTTCAAAAATTAAAAAAAAAACTATTTTTCTCAGATAAAATAAATAATTAAATTATTGTTCCAAAATGAAAGGCTATTTGTCACGTATAACGCAAAGAAATATATAAGAGAGATATATATCTTTCTAATTCAGCTATCTTTTTGAATAAACGGTGACAGATTGACAACGTTTAATAGTATTTTTTTGTAGTACGAGACCTTTACGTCATTCAAATTTAATCATGACTACCTCACGCGTTATACAGCACGTGTAAATATCGTGAAATGAGAAAAATGATCCTGTGCCTAAACTATTCATAATTGTTAACTACATTTTTGTATATAGCCTTGAAATATTTTACCCTATAGATAGTTTTGACAAAGACCGCGTTCTCAGATACACCCTGTATATTTTTTTTAATTTTCATTGATTTTTTTTGCTTCATTTTAATAATTTAAACGAAATTCCCTAAGATTTTTCGGTAATGGTTATTTAATTACGTACTGTACGTGCAATAGAGGCCGAAGTCTCTCAACTTGTCTCAACTGCCTCGAGTCGAAGCGTTGTTCAGAAATTTCGATGTCAATATGAAAACGACCTACGATATATTATCTATATCGCCGAGGGTGGAGAAGGTTCTACTTTTTTTTTCTTTTGCCACGTTTTTTTTTTTTTTTTTTGCTTGTGTTTGTTTTTGTTGTTCTTCTTGCATCGTTTTTTGTGTTTGTACTGTTTTTTGTTTTTTATTTTAAATGAAAGTTCAAAAGGTTTTTTTTAGCTATTTTATTTAAATTGTAAGTCATTTTTTTTTATGAAATTCTTAATATTGTACAGTTATTAATAGTCTATTTAACGGATAACACAGTTAATTGTAATATTTTGAATATCTCATATCAAAATAGATTTTAAATATAATACGTAATAAAATAAAAAAAAATGTCTACCGTCTCTACTGTGTATAGAGAGATCATTCTCCATTCATAATTGTTCACGTGTTTATTTTATAGGCTTGTTGCATGTTCTTTTTTCAACGTATCCATGCTATATGTCTTTGTTTTGGCTATGGGCTGGGCTATTATTTTTATATGTCTACACATACACACACATACACACACACATATATATATATATATATATATATATATATATATATATATATATATATATATATATATATATATATATATATATATATATATATATATATATATATATATATATATATAAATATATATATATATATATATATATATATATATATATATATATATATATATATATATATATATATATATATATATATATATATATATATATATATATATATATATATATATATATATATATATATATATATATATATATATATATATATATTGCATATATTGCACTTTTTTATACATCATGTATACACCTTAATGGGCTTTAAAAAAAAAGGTTTTCTTAATTAAAAAATATATTTTGTTATTTAACTAATTGCTACTGGACTAAGGGCTAAATTAAATATAATGGGAAAGTGGAAAGAAATAAAAAAAGGGTTTTCTTTGATATTGCTTCAGCTTCAACTTCACGCTTACGCCATCTTATTTCTTGTTTGCAAACATTTTTATTATGATTTGCTTTTATATTATGTTTTACTTATTTTTTTATAAATATATAATTTGTTAGGTGACAGTTAATTTATCGAAAAATCGAACTTTGGACGCTCGAACGCGACATCACACCGATGACTCTTCACTCGGAAGTTTTAAATTTGAGGTTAGATTTTTTCTTTTCTTTTTTGTTTATATATTTTTGTTTTTATGAATAAAAAATAACTTGATTTTTTTTTAAGATTTTAAGATGAAAATATGTTTTTAATAAAAATCCATATACATATATATCAAGTCACTAAGTTATTGACTAATATACCGTTATTTATTAACGTATCTATAGGTTATGTATGTATAGGTTATTTTTATTGTATCAATTATTTCAGGATCATGAAAAATTTAACATGTAATTTTTTGTTGGATTCGAATCCACGTCTTAAAATATATTTTATTATGAATTTCTTATACCTTGCTAAGTCTAAAATTAGAGCTAAGACACTCTTGTCTCCATTGATTTCTGCCCAGAATTTAGTTAAAAATGTTGGGTAGCGGAACTCAATTCCATGCTTCGTCTTGTCAAATTGAGAAAATAGAAATATACCTAAAACCGTATATACCTTAAACCAAAAGAAAATTTAAAAATTTAAACGCAGCGGCATTAGAACCCGCGTTCTCTTGCGAACCGTGCAAGCGCTTTGACCACTGAGTCATTCGTTCTTCTATAGCGTAGCTCTTTAAGTATAATTTTTCTATCCTCAATGTGGATTAACACTTTAAAAAGCAAAAAATTTCTAAAATACCAATATTCTCACGATTTATGTTGCAAGCAAGTGTTAACACTCTCTGTTTTCTACGTTTTTCTATAGGATCAAGAGTCAACAGAACACGACGGTGATATAGAGGATATATCGGACGGAGAGAGGACTTCTTCGTCGGAGAGAGGGAACCGACCCACTTACTATCCAGGGAATAATGACGAAGATACACCAAGGTAAGTTTTTGAATGGTTTTGGACGTAGGTTGTTGTGGGTTCAAGTTCAAGTGGGTTTTTTTAAATTATATTTTTTCTCGAGTACCGTCGTGGGACAGAGGCTTCTGCCTGTAAACGCTAAAGGTTTGTGGCTTCGATTCCCATCAGGAGTAGATGGATTTTTCTATTTCCATTTTCTTCGCTCTGGCAACTGGGCAAAGCGCGTTGAGTTTAGACATTCAATACGTAACGCTTCAAAAAAAGCGGAAAGCACCAATATAGAAAGTAGGGACTAAGCAACGGAGTGTCTTAACACTACCCTGTTATATGCGGGATAAAGCGTGAAGACATAAAAAAAATCACTAAAAATTCCATTTTCTAGAGTGTAATCCTCTACCCAAAGTTTGCCTCGAAGAGATCGCTCTCTTAGGTATAAGGCATTTTTGTACTTACATCTTTATATAATTATGGTATAAACACATGTAACTTTGTGTACAATAGAGAATATTGATTGATTGACTTCCACCACTTAACAGGCGTTCTTGAATTTCACGGAATCTCTTCCTCTCTTCCTTTCTTCCTTCTCCATCAGCTTATCCCGCTAAATACAGGATAGAGCGTGAAGCTATTCTTTTCACATGTAATTTCTTGCAACAGTGAGTTTATGGTAAACGCAATGGACGCCACCGAGCTGCGGCAGTCGGTGCGGCGCGCGCGGCGCTGGGGCGGCGCCACGGAGCCCCCGCCCGCCTCCCTTAGCGGTTCCCCTCACGATTCTGATGATGACGAGGTAAGGATACCTTCGAAGTGATTGATGAATTGACTAAGTAAGGCATTTGTATTTAGCTACTTCCGCAATGCAGTAATATTATGTTACTTGGTCTTTGGCTCTTGTCAGTTTAACATCTCCTGAGTATGCTTCGTTGAGTGAAACACGTATAGAGAGTACAGTGACGGTAGTTGTGTCTCGCATTGCCTACTGCAGCGGGCGGGCGGTTCACTTAATTGCATAACTACTACTGCATAGCGGAAGTAGCTATATATAAACACTTTCTCAGTTAGGATGGACTTCCGCGAAGTAAAGTCTGATTCTATTAGATGTTGATAAATCGCTTGTGTCTTTTGTTTTTGAATGTTTTTTTTGTTGATGACTTGTGTTGTAATTTGTTTTTTTTTTTTATTTTTGTTTTATATGTTAATGTTTAGGGAGGATCGTTGTGGTGCAAAGGTGTAGCGTTTGGCTGTAAGTTATGGTTTGTGAGTTCGATTCCCGTGAAAAGATGGATTTTTCTTTTTTAATGTAACTAGGTAAAGTGCGGCGTTGAGCTCCGCCACTAAATATATGTCTGGAAAAAGGCGGAAAGCAGAGAACGGAGTGTCATAACACTAGGTTCTTATGTTTTCTGCAGTTCCCTCTGCCTACCCTGCCATGTGCGAGATAAAGCGTGAAGCTAAAAAAAAGAAAAAATATATATTTTTTATTTCCTACAAGGTATCAACGCCGTCCGGCGACAATGCAGATAGGAACCCGCTATCCGGTTCGTGCGAGTCCTTGGATAGAGGGAGACAGAGCTATATAAAGTCGGCGTTTGACAGCTTGAGCGGTAATCCCGAGCAGGATAACAGTGTGGCTGGTAAGGATAGACTTTGTGTTAGTTTTTTTGGGTAAACTAATATTAAATAATAATAGTATTAAAAATAATACCACACAGAAAATTTCGTATCGTTCCTGTGAATATTTTCAAAACTACATTTTTGATATTTCAGATTTCAATTTTAAATTATAATTATACAAGAATTTTAACAAATTTTAAATTATAATATTTACAGTCTAATTTATCTTATACATATAACCGGTTGTAACCGGTTATAACCAGCTATAACAGGTTCAAGTTTAAGTATTGTTTTTTAATAAATTAATGAATAATGATGATGAACAATGATAAGGACTGTCATGGCTTAGAGGCGTAAGCGTCTGTCTATAAACACGACGGTTTGAGGGTTCGATTCCCATGAGGGGAAGATGGATTTTTCTATTTCCATTTTCTTCGCTCTAGCAACTAGGCAAAGCGCGTCGATGAGTTCCGCCACTCAACATGCAATGCCTCGAAAAAAAGGCGGAAAGCAGGGACTAAGCAACGGAGTGTCTTAACACTAGGTTCCCACAGTCCCTGCAGTTCCCTCTGCCTACCCTGCCATGTGCGAGACAAAGCGTGAAACTAAAAAAATATCCTATATAATTAATTTCAGTCAATTTTAACTAATAAATTTAATTAATAAAAATAATTGCCTCCACCCAGCAACGAACCCGTCATCCATCTCGTCGCAGCACCTGTCCCGCGGCCCCGCGCGCGACCCCGAGGCGGCGCGCCGCCGCGAGGAGCTGCAGCGCAGGATACTGGAGACCAGGCGGCAGCTGGAGAGTGTGAGTTCTATTTCTTTTTTAATTTACACTAAAAACACTTGGTCCATACCATTTTTAACTTATACTTTATGTTCTTGGCGTAAATATTAATTTTGTTAATGTTAACACATAATATAAAGACGTGACGCAGAGGCGTAAACGTTTACCTGTAAGCGCGACGGTTTGTGGGTTCGATTCCCACATGTGGGATAAAGCGTGAAGACATAAAAATAAATAAAGAATTAATATTAATCATAATGAAGTCTCTTATGTTTTCATTTTTTTATATATTACTTAAAACTAAGGCTATGGCTGATAAGTGAATAAAATAAATTTATATACTCTGTTTCAAACGTTTTGTAAAAGAAATTATACTATAAAGTGGGGTCACACAATTATGGCTAAAAGTAAGGTTTGATACGAACCTATAACTTAAATATTTGTTCGCTGTACCTATCTCTCATGGCCATCTTCAAGTTGTACCCCATAATGGTTTTAGTTGTTGCGTCGCATTACGAATTAGTCTTATGATTGTGAGTTCTTAGAGGCTTTGTATATTGGATGAGGGTAGTTTGGAATTCCGCCACTAAATAGTCAATACCTCGAAATGTGGAAGGAAAGAGATGGAATGTCTTAACACTAGGTTCCTACGGTTTCAGTGGTTCCCTCTGCCTACCCTGATATGAGGGTGATGAAGCGTGAAGCTATAAAAAGATTTGAACTTAGAACCATGTCAAATCAGATATCTTTAACTAAGCCAAAATAAAATATATGTGTTAACTGTCTTTATTTCCACAGGTTGCATTCAGATCTAATCTGAAATCGAGTCAATCGACGACGGACTTGTCTTATATACCAGAGAAGGATAATTCCAGAAGAAACAGACCCGTCTCTATGGCTGTGCCCAGTAACTCCAGGAATTATGGTAAGTTGGAGAAAAGTAGAGAAAAGAGAGATGTGGAGAGATTTTGAGATCTTTATGTATGAAAAATAATATCAGTAATTATTTTGTTAAACATCTTTTTCATAATATTAAAAGTAAAGATCTTAAAATTTAATTTTGAATGAGTGAATGATTAATAATGAAGTGAATTTTAATCTGAATTGAATCTGCTACTATCACAGTAAAGCTCATTTGATATTTGCTTGGCTTGAAGAAAATAAAGGAAAATAACATTATGAAAATAAATTAATAAAATATGATTTCTTGGCCTAAATATAGAAATATGTATGAATCACTCATTTTTAGATATTGCAAAAGTGATATAACTTCCAAATTTTATAAATTCTTATTGTTTTTCAAATTTAAGTTATGCTACTTTTACAATTACACTATTATTCAATATAATTACTAACAAAAATTATTTCCTTAACGCTGACCAGGAATTACTAACCCATCCATATGTCCCGAAGAAGTTCTAGACAGTTTGTCCACTAACTATTTTGATAGTTTAAACTATCAAAATATGAACTTAGATTTCCGTAACAAAAACCCTTACGCCATTCCCGCGAATTTAAACCATAAAATGATACCGGAGTATTACGATAATACACCACCATATTTACCACCTAGGGTTAATGTCGAACCTGGTCATAATCCAAGGAGAATTATGAACATACCACCGGCTACTAAGCCAGTGGTATTCAAAGAAAATATACAGCAAAAGCAAAATTTAGCTTTCACAATAGATATAAGTAAAAAACCAACATCTAAAGTCTTCAATAGACTATTTCCAACTGCGTGCGAGGAAAGAGAACCGCCCAAATTACCGCCCAGAAATTTTCATTTGAATCTCAATGAGAAACCTCAGCCTAAAACTCCGAAGCCAAATTCGAGGAGTATATTTAAAAATTATAAATCCTGTCCAGTTTCTCCTGTGTCGGAGGAATGCAAGTGGGCGGATAAAGTTGCCCAAAATCAAAGTAATGCACAAAAAGCGGAAAAACCGAAACAAAATGTTGATACTAGAAAACGTAATTCGCTTAGTTTCTTTGTAGGTCTCGATAGTAAGATCAAAGATAGTAGAAACATTGTAGATACTATCAAAAGTGATACTGAAAAAATGATTGCTGAAATTACAAAGAAGTATGGAGATTTGGACGAATTCGAACCTAATACTCAAGGTGATTTAGATTTGCAACCTACTAAAGAAGTTGACGAGAGAGATGATGGGAATTTCTCTTCCGATTCTTTGGAAGATTGCAGCTTGAGTCAGGATGTTAGTTGCAAAAATAAGCTGTATTCGAAGAAAGTGTGTAAAAAGCATAATAAGTACTAGAAGTATGCCGCGTCGTGCTGTCTCAAACTATGAAATATATGGTGGAACCTTTGAGAAACCTGCTATACCAATAAAGCCCAACGTTTACGGCTCTCAGAAAAGTTCCACTTTGCCACGTAACATGCCGTCTAATTTAGACGATATTATTGATGAAGATATGAACCCTAGTTACTCCATGTACAGATGCCAAAGTGTGCTAACTAAACGATGCGTGACTCGGTCTAATGAATCGGTTTTGAGTGATCATTCCAATTGCTCAAGTGTTTCCAACGAAATTTTCCTAAAATATGGAAACGAAGTTGCCTTCCAACAAGCCAAATTTACAGACAGTAGATACAACTTGAATGATTCTCAAAATTGTTCTTTTGAGAATATACATGAACCCGATATGAAGTATTTGGAAAACCATCGACATAGTAGTGCTAGTTTCTTCTTAAATCAAAAGAAATACTATGAAGAATAGTTGTAGTCAGGAGTCGATGTTATCGGATGAGTATTTAGATAACGACAATCAATTGTCACGAACGAATTGCAATTCATTGGAAAGTGTCCTTTCTGATGATTCGGAATGTACTAAAAGTGCGCCTTTGGAAATGCTATTCGAAGGTGCTAGATCTCGTGCTAGAAATAAACCTGGTGTGCCAAACAGTCAAAGTTGTTACGAATTTGACAACACGTCCAAAAGTTACGGATCAAGTCCTAATAATGTTCCACAATTTAGCGGATACATGTACAATAATTACTATGGCGAAGGGACGAGTCCAAGAACAGATTATAAAGACCAAGTGCCAATGGTCGTAAGTCCTAAACCTCCAGTGCACAAAGTTTACGGATTCGATGTACCTACAGGTGAATTTTCTGGACATAAAACTGTCACACGATCCAAAAGTTTATACGATTCTTCTTCCAAACAACCCCCTCCAGGCTAAAAATATAGCTTATTATTTTGATGGAAATGATGTACAACAATATAATAAAGAAAACAGGCCGAGGGATGAAATACCTAGATTGAACAAAGGAGATTACATGACTAATACTAGTAAGTCGCTACAACCGAAATTTTCAGATAAACATAAATATAAAAGCGAGATGGAAGGATGTGATCAATCCAATGCGATGGTTAAGTCAAAAAGTTGCAGTTTCGAAGTAGTTTTAGAACCGGCATCAAAACCTAATCCCCTAAAAAATTTAATGGAGAAACGATCTCATGTAAAGAAAAACTTAGAAAAATTTGAAGAGCAAATAAGGAAGAACACTCAAACTAAAACTAGTAAGAATCAGATGAATAAGGAGAAGGCAAACTGTTGCCAAATACAATAATGCCACAAAAAGTCTTGAAAGAGATTCAGGCCAAAAGAATACTAATGTTAAAATATCCATGGAATTTGTGCCTCATAAACCGCCAAAACCTATAAAACGAACGTCTTCCATTAAACTTAATAATAGACTTAAAGCAGGGTTAGATAAATCATCACTTAGTTCGTCCATTTCTTGCCAATATAAAGCCAAATTAGATGGATTACAGAATAGAAATTATATTTCCAATAGAAAACAAGAAGATAAAAACTCTAATGTAGAAGAAAGTACAGATAACTCTGAGAAAACTTTTGACGTATTTGTAAAAGAAAAAGATGTGAATGAAAACCGATCTGAAATACAAATGGATAGTCTCGAAGTATACGCAATGCAAAGAATGGACCGAATGAAACATGTGAGCCTGGATTCATTGGATGTTATAGAAGATAATGATTTTACAAAAGATTCTTTAGACTATTACGCAGATAAAGGTAGCAAATTTTACACAAAATCAATGAAAGATCAGAGAAATTTGAAGTTTGTCAAAAACGAGTTAGAAATGCCGTGTCACAGCGGTCAGAACAGCGATGCCAAAGAAAACATTGCTCCTGATGATAGCGATGAAGTGAAGAAGTATAAGTATATTGAGAGAAAATTAGAAATTATAAACAAATTAGTTGAAATGGAGGAACGAAAGATTTTACAAGAGAAAATATTAAAAGAATATCGTATGAGACCTTTAAAAGCTAACATTAATGATGGCAAAGGTGTTGTTCAAAGTCTTGTCCAGGAAATTTGAGAAATTGGCCACTAAACAAAGCTACCACTCCAAATTTCGCTTCTCTCACTTTAGAAGAAGTAGATACAGATACTGAAAATTCAGATAATAAGGAGATAAAGCGAAATTTAAGTCTACCTGATATTTTAGACACAGATCAAATTGGTCTTACTGTAGAAGGAGTGGATGTGTCCAATGATGCTGGAAACGAACTTGCCGATATAGAAGAAATTGAACCGGCCAAATTAAATAATACATTTCAGAACATTGTAAAACCACCAAAATCATTGCCACAGAGAGTTTACAACGAAATGGTTATACCCAAAACAGATGTACATTTAGATAGTGAAAACTATGAATCGTCTACAACCAGCTCTAGTTGCACAAATTCTCCAAAAAGAATGTCATTTTACGGCTTCAATCGACCTAAAACACCGTTTCGCAAAATAATGCGAGTGTCAACTCCTACAATGTCTATGGACAATCCGTACATGGCTTCTGGGAGAGTGAGACCTAACTTAAATTCCGGGAATAGCGTAAGAGGGTTAGTGAGAAAACTACCAATTACACCGGTTCTGCCATCGAAATTTTCACCATTAACAGGTGGGAGCATGGACTTAGATGTCGTGACGGTGTTTTTGATTTGCGCTTCAATTCTAGATCTTTCTTTGGCCCCATAGATTAGGACAGGCTCATCCATTTGTGGTATATTGTGAGGAATATTTGTCTTAAGCAAACTTCACAACGCATCACAGATCATTGGCTTTTAATTTTGCAGTTATGTTCGCGATGATGGCATGTTTTTTTTTAATTTTTTTTATGATTAGTGCACGATTTTTTCAAGTGCTTTCAGTTTAAGATTGGTCCAAACTTATAATGTTTTATTTTCTCTAAATAATTTGGACCATTCTGGACGTAATTGTGTGTACGTCTGCATGTTTTAACGTCGTAAATATGACAGCGCGTAACCTGTCCTCCGAGCCCGAGGACAGTGGGATGAGGAGGGCGATATCTCTGTCCGACCTCGCGGCGAAACCTGTCCCGGCGCCTAGAACGCCTCAAGGTAGGTTTATAGGTGACGGGTTCAATTCTTACAGGTGTCACAGGTGTAATTGGTTAATTTGGGAAATTTATTTTAGGTGAATTTGTAATATTAACTTAAGATATGTGGTATCAGTAATTTGTGCATGATCTTTTTTGGTCTTTATGGGTTATTTATTATTACTTGATAATTTAATATCTAAAATTAATTCTTGACTTACAAATTTCTTAGTGTTTCTTGTCTTTCTGATTGTAATTGAAAATTATACATACAGTGGGTCTATTCTAATTTGTTAATTGTGTTAGGTATATCTGTGTTCTAATAATTTTTCATTTTTCTATGTATGCTTTGTTCTATTAAATCTTAACCTACAGGCTTGTAACTAAATCTATCTTTTATTACTAATATTTATTTTAAACCTGCACTTAACATTGCTTCAGATACTAGCCCTTCTTGCATTTCCTTAAATATAATTATTTTATGTGTCAGAAACCTTTTAAAATTTGATTGGTCAGACTGTATATTTTTAATTTATTTAAATCTAAAGAGTTCTAAAATTATACTTATAATATTTTAAAATTACCCTTCACTAATAAAACTACCCACATATGTTGTAAAATCTTTTATTGTAACTAATTGTTCATTTTTATGAAGTAAAAACACTATAAATACAAAAATTATGTAACTTTTTAAGAACATTTTTGGGAATATTCCATAACATCTGATCATTTACTACTTGGAGCTAATCTAGACATTCTAAACAGCATCATCGAAGCCTGCACAGCAAAATGCCAATACTAGTAAATCTCCGAGTGGCTTCGTGAGACCGGCGCCTCGATATAATGCAAAGTCTAATATGACCAGGAGTTCCAGCGTTGGTGTCTTGAATAATCAGGTAATTATTTTTTAGCTTCACGCTCTATTCCGCATATGGCAGGGTAGGGAGAAGGAACTCCAGGAACAGTTAGAGAACCTGGTGTTAAGACGAACAAAGTGTACCGCTCTCCGCCTTTTTCGAAGCTTTGTGTGTTGGGTGGTGGAACTCAACGCCGCGCTTTGCCTAGTTACCAGAGCGAAAGAAATGGAAATAGAAAAATCTATCTTTTCCAAGTGGGAATTGAACCCACAAACCTTCGCGTTTATAAGCAGTCACTGCGTCTCTGCGTCACGACGGTTCTCTATTAAGGTTTACATGTGTTGGGTAAAATTTGAAAACGTAGGAAATGAGAACAACATAAGGTTTCTTCGTTCTTGTTATTTGCAGGATATGCTAAAAAAAGTGTCATATCAAGATAATGCATTAGAATAAAAATAATTGAATTTGTGAGAAATGTAGAAAAGTGGAGTTTTGAAATAGCGTTTTTGTCATTTTTTTTTTTTGGGAAATTTTGGCCAATTTTGAATCAAAAATTACGCCCATAACTTAAGTTGCAATAAATATATGTCTAAAATTAAATGGGTTACATAATTTATACTACATCATTTTCAATTCACGACATATTAAATTATGAAAAAATATATATTTTTTATATTTCATGTATTTTTATAATTTCCAGAGCGATTCGGAATCTGATCCCCAACCTTCACGGCAAATACCAAGAGGCCAAGGCCTCATGAGGCCAACTATATCGTCAGCTAACAAGGCAGCAGCCAACACAGCGAGGAGGAGAGGCGCAAATAATAATTATGGACAAGGTTTGTATTTGGAATAGGGTGGGTTCAAATCCGGATTGATGCAGAAGCCTTCATATTAGGTATTTTGAAGCTAGGGTCTGAATGGAATGAACTGGTGGAAATAATTTTGGACATGACTTTAAAATTATGATGAAGTTAAATTTGTTGGGCTAAGTTTTTGTGTTTTTTTTTTTATTTTTAATTCACTTGAGTATATAGATAATGCTATCATAGTCACGGTAGATTTAACCCCAAGTTCGATTCTCGGATGCAGCAATTTTTAACAGTATTGCTTTGGGAGAGCACTAGAAGACTTTGTTATTTTTAAATACTTTTTTTTAATTTAAAATTTATTTCATAATATAGATTATATAAAGTCTTATTAAAATATTTAGTTAGCTCTTATTAACCCTTTGTCTTAGTATTTATTGTTATAATTTAATGTCAATTATCGGCGCACCCACAGAGGTCATTTAAGCTTACACCTTCAATCAGCTTCTGCTCTCTAGGTTATAGTGCTAAAAATAGGCAGCTTAGCGGTCAAAGCTTTTGGATTTTTTTAAGAGGCACAGGTTCAAATCCCGCTTCGTTCAAATTTTTATGTTTTCTATAGGCCATTTTTTTATTCGTAGTGTTCATTAAACCTTTAAAAAAGTAAAAAAAAGAAATTAAAATTGAGTAGTAAAACGTGGCACTGCGATTTATTTTGCAAAGCCTTTTTATTTATTTTTTCTAATTTAACAATTGTCCCCCAATAGAGCATCAAACCCAATAACCGAAAAACGAATACACTTAGTAATTACCCATTTAACCGCTTTCTTAACAATTCCACGCGTTAACCACCAGTTAATTAACCGTAGTTTAAACGCACGTTTACAGCGCGATCCGAGTCCAGCTCCGAGACTGAGGATAATCATCGACCCAGAGCTGCGTCCGTCGATAGGGCTCAGAGGAGATTAGGTGAGTGCGAGTTCGAAACACGGAAGGGGGAGGGGGATATAGGGAGGGGGTTAGATGTAGGGTATAGGGGGGTAGCTGGGGTCGATGAGAGATGGAAGAAGGGAGGAGGGTAGTTTCAGGTATAGGAAAACAATCTAATTAAATTGAAGAAGATGTGTTTAATTCTGGATTTAAAGCCACAGAAAAATGACTTATCCTCCGGTAAGGAAGAAGGGTTATGTAAATTGGAGAAGGGATTCCAAAAAATCCTTTAACTCTAATGATTGGAGAAGAATGTCGTGAGATGTTTTCCCAAATTGATTGACGCATGAGTTGTACAGATAATAGAATGTATAATTTCATATATTAATCTGTTATTAATCTGTTTCCAGGTCGTTCCGGAAGTGAGCGGGATATATCGGCCAAGGCGAGGGAGGTCACGGCGCGGCTGACGGCCAACACGAGGCAGCGGCAGAAGCAGGAGGCCGCTGGAGATAGTAATTGTTAGTTTTTTTTGGGATATGTTCATTTCTTTTCTGAGGTCTTCGCTCTCTATGTCTTCGGGGGAGAGCGGAGACTATACCAGGGCTGAGTCTTCTCCACCCACAAGTATGGGCGCGTCCCTGGGAGACACCGAGTTGCGGTGTATTGGCCGTGTCTGGAGACGAGACAGGGTTTAGTGGCTTCATGTTGAGTGAGCTGGGCGGGCCAGGGCGGTCCGCCCAGCTGGGCGACCAGCGGCCACTAATTATAGCATATATATATATATATATTGTTTGTTATTTTACTCAACGTGTGATTGTCTGCGGGATAGTTGAGGGTTCGATTCCTAGGAGGATGAAAGTGTTATAGTTATTGCCGTGTTGTGATAGCCAGATTTTTTTGTCTTCACTCTTTATCCCGCAGATAGCAGGGTAGGCAGAGGTAGAACTGCAGGGGCTATATTAACCTAGTGTTAAGACTGTCCCTTCCCCGTTTTCCGCATTTTTCGAGGCATAGCATGTTGAGTGGCGGAAATAAACGCCACGCTTTGCTTGGTTGCCGGAAAAGTGGAGAACACAGTGTCTTAACACTATGTTCTCTCTGCCTAGCCTAGGTAGCTCTATATGCGGAATATAGAATTATTCTATAAAGAAATCTATTCTTTCAGTGTCGTCATCACAACTGTGTTCCGCACTGACGGAGCAACTCACGAAGACTGCGAGCAAAGTCGTGCAGCTGTACAGGACGCTGCAGAGCGAGCCGGATTGTGCTGCGGATATTAGTGGTGAGTGGAGATTCTGAGAGATTTTGAGGGATTTTGAGGGATTTTGAAAGGTTTTGGGGGATATTGTAAGATTTTCTAAAATTTTGAATGATTTTGCTAGATTTTAGGGGATTTTGTAAGATCTAACTTTTGAGGTAGATTTTATTGAACTATTGAAATTATATATGTGAGGACCGTCGTGGCGCAGATGCGTAGGACTTCAATTCTCATTTGGGGGAAGATAGTTTTTTATTAGCGCGGCGTTGAGTTTCGCCACTCAACACGCAATGCCTCCAAAAAGGCAGTATACAAGGATCGGGAGTAACACTAGATTCTCACAGTTCCTGCGGTTCCCTTTGCCTATCCTGCTATATACGGGATAAGGTTGAAACTAAAATTAAAAAAAAATCCAAAATATTCCATTCCCAGGTCTAGAAGCAGCTATACTGGAGACTCAGAAGGTGCTGCGGAGCGCGGTCGTCGTGCAGAACGGGTCTGAGGGAGACTCCCTGGCTGTGGACTGCGCCAGGCAGAGGCTGGACCATTTAGTTGCTAAAGGTAAGTGCTTACCTTACCTTAGGTAAGGTAAATTTTTGTGGAAAATCGATTTTAAATTTATATCGAAGTCATATAATTTGAAAATAAAAAGTTATATGCTTCATTTTTTGAACGTCAAATAATTTAATTTACCAGCCCAGAGAAGAACCGACGCAAGAAACTCAGCGAGACTTTCTCTGTTTTATTTTATAGTATAGTAGTTTTATAAAAGGCATCGTGATGGACTGTAGTAACTATTGATATATAAATAAAAACATTTTTCAATATAAAGCAGGTTAGCAGGCAGAAGGAATAATATTTTTGATGATTTTTAAAGTGTTAATCCACACTGAGGATAGAAAAAATACTTAAAGAAAACATATAAAAATTTGAACGCAGCGGGATTCGAACCCGAGCCCTCCTGCGAACCGTGCAGGCGCTCTCACCTTGAACGCATGCTCAGTGGTGAGAGCGCCTGCACGGTTCGCAGGAGGGCTCGGGTTCTAGTCCCGCTGCGTTCAAATTTTTATATGTTTTCTTTAAGTAGAAGGAATAATGTTGAGACACTCTCTCTATTCCATACTATCTCTTGCTAACAATTCAAATCTCCATCAAATTAATCGAACCCACAATTGTCTCGCTACACACAGACTCAGTACAGAGTCTTCTAGTAGCATTTTAAATGTTTTCTCTTTGATTCAATGCAAAATGTTTGAAAGTGAAAGACGGAGTGTCTTGACAATAAGTTCTGTATGTACACTATATTTTTACTTTCAGAGACGACAACAGGTTCAAATCCAGCCATGTCACTGATAGAACAATATTCTGATATACTCTTGAATATGATGCAAAGTAAAATGGTGAACCAGTTCTCGCAGAGCCCTCAAAGTCTTCCACCGACTACACGAGAGGATAGTTGATGATAACAAGTGAAGTGATAAGAACTGATACATGATAAGAAGTGTTAAGTGAGACTTGAAGTGTTATCTGTGGAGAAAGTGTGAATTTCGAAGTGAAACTAACAGAGAATGGTTGCAAGTGGACAAAGAACTAACTAAAGTGAACTGTTTATTAAAAATTTTCAACATTTCCCAAAGTGTTTTGAAATAAATCTTGATAGAGCTATGACAGAAAGTGACTACACAAGTGGTTTTAAGAACAGTGTAAATTAACAACTTTATTCACAAAAATGTTTAAATGAATATCATAGTAAAAACAATAATATCAGGTTTTTGCTATTTGTACGCATTTTGAAAATTACAGTAATCTGTGGTAACAGAACCTCCTAGTCTTTTGTAACTTCCATTTATTTTTAAATGACCATAATGGAGTAACTAAGTAAACACTTGTTGGCTAAAAAAGTATGGATAATTATAAATTAACTTTTAAAACAATAATAAGGTTTTAAATCTTCTCCCCTAATCTCTCTTAATTTAGCGATGGAATTGACTTTTGAAATCTTAATAAGGTTTAATCATTAGAACATGAAATTAGTGGGCTAAATATAATTTAATAAAATATCCTTGCTTTTTTACCTTACATTATGAGTGTTTAAAATATTTCAAGTACTAGAGATGAAAATAAAACTTAACTAAAATTAATAAATATTCTAATATTGTAAAATATGATTTTGACCAACATATATTCTTTATCATATATTTTTATGTCAGTCATTCCATAATTATTCTAAAATGAACGTATTTCTAATAAAACTATATGTATGGACGTTTTTAATATAGATAATGTTGAGTGTATCTGTTTTAATAAATTTGTAATATTAATATTTAATCTGTGGACAAGGACTTTGACAGTTATTATAAAAAAAGCATGTATAATTTTAAACTTGGTTTGTAATTTTTTTCAATTAAATAATAAAATTACATTTATTTGTTAAAAAGTAATATCTAATTTATGAATAATGAGCAAAAATAAATATATAATATTAACTATATATAATCTGTTTGTTGAACAATCCTTTATATATTATCTATATAATCGTGTCGTAGTCTTTTTTTATAATTTATTTTAATATTTCTACAAATCGATCTTTCTATTCGATTTATCCCCCCTATACTGTATTTAATCGATTATTATGAAATAAAAATATTTTCCAATATATTTTAATTTTTTTAATTATTTGACAAACAGATTTTACATAGTTTTGATTATCTGCAATGTAATATGTACCTTATTTTGAAGAAATAAAGCTTAAAATCATGAAACTCAATTTAATTTAACATAGTTCTTATACAGTATGTGTATAAATGTGTTGTAAGTAATAAAATATATAATATTCAAAATATGATTTTCGTTAGTAAAATATGATTATAGAAATTTGAAATAAATTTTCCTTAAAGAGTTGCTTAATTTTTTATAGTCATAGTTCGAGGTGCATTTTCTTCACATGCTGTATAAGGAACTAGTATGTATAATAATTTTAAATGAAAATTCATTAAATATTTTAAATAATAATAACCTTAACTAAGCTAATAATACTAAGTTAGTTCAGTCGTTTTATTTTTGGCATTTTTTAGTAATGGATTTTTGAATATTATTTACTTTTATCTTCACACTTTATCCCGCTCATTGCAAAGTAGGCAGAGAGAACTGCAGGAAACGTGGGAACCTAGTGTTAAGACACTCTGTTCCCTGCTTTCCGCCTTTTTCGAGGCATTGCGTGTTTAGTGGCATAACTCAACGCCGCCCTTTGCCTAGTTGCCAGAGCGAAGAAAATGGAAGTGGAAAATTCCATCTTCCCGTGGGAAGAAGTGGGAATCGAACCCACTAAGCGTCGCATATAAAATAATATAATATATTATTATTAATAATTGTTACTTATAAATAAATGTCCACGAGTCAATGTTTTTTTTATATATTAAGTCTCGATTTGTCACAATTATTGTATTAAACAACTGTTAAATATTGAATTATGAATAAGCTAATGTTTAAACGGTTTAACTTTCGGTTAAATAACGGTTAACTTATGGTTGTAATGTAAAATGGTTATATTTTTTTAAAAAATTCTCTTAAAAAGTATCTTCAATTTTATTTAGTTTTTTTTTTAATGTTTTTCTTCTTTAATTCTTTTTTTTTATATTCTATGTGAAAAAGATATTAAAGGATACAGATTATGATGTTTTTAAATGGATTATATTGTAATTTTTAACCAATTTTTACCAAAAAATGGTTAAGTCAACGGAACGGAATGTGAAATTTTTGACATCTGTGAAATTTATTTTGTTTTTTTTTTTTTTTTTTTTAATTTTTAGTCTGTATGTTTATATTTTGTTGTGAAAAATACTGTATATGAATTAAATTTATATTATAATTAAAATTTAGTTAATTTTAGAGTAGCGCCTGTAATATTTTTTTGACAGACACAAAACATGTTTGACAGATGTCAATTGTTTTTTTTTTAAACAAGGCAACGACATAGGGGTGTTAATATTTTTCCTTTTTTTTTATTTAATGTTCAAAATTGTAATGCCATTTACGAAAAAGACTAATTTTATAAATAAATGATAATATAGTTATGTACGATATTACACAATTATTGAAGTATATTTTGTTTTTATTTTTGATTTTATTTTCCTTTTTTTTTTTCTTTTATTTGTATTTTTTTTTTAAATTATTTCTAATATTTAATAGACGTGGGAATTTCATTTGGAATTGACATGTAAAAGGAGGACTTGGTTACATTACAGTTAAGGACTTACTTATTAGATTATAAGTAAAAGTGGTCTAACTAAATTTTTTCTACCTTCTTTAATTTGTAACACATTTTTAATAAAATTAAATATTAAAAAACAGTTGTACCTATGATTATAAATCGGAGGTCGTAAGTTCGATTTTTCCTTAATGAAACACAAACACAAAACACTATAATGCAACATTGGATTTATAAACTTGTTGCTTAGAGGAACTTTGGTTTTAAGTCACCCTGTTTCCCACTGATTGCCCAATTTCATGGTACCAGACTTGTTTTTAGAATTAAAAATGAAAATAGTTCATCCCCTCGATTGGGATTCGAACCCAAAACTGTCTCACTGTAATGCTGTTGCTCTGCTTTCTTATTTATTACTAAGGATTTATTTCTTATAATTATATAAATTATGGGTTAGGCCACTTTTCAATGGATTTGATGACATTTAAAAAAACCACTTCTCTTTTTATAGCACGCTGTATATATATACGCTTATTTACATATATATATACATACTTTTTCATACATATTTAACTATTATGTTTTATTTTATGAGAATTATTATCGTTTTGAAGGGTAGCAGGTTCGATTTCTTTTGATATTTTTAATGTTGAATTGGAACGTATATCGATAGACATTAGGTAACACTGCCATTTGAAAGTTTAACTTGTAATTTAATATATATTATCGTATCATGTAGATATATTTGCATAATTTCTCCCAATATTTTTTTTAAATAATGATATATTCAAAACGATATTAGTTATCAAAGTATTTTTATGATTTTTAAAGTGTTAATTCACACTGAGGATAGAAAAAATATTTAAAGAAAACACATAAAAATTTGAACGCAGCGGGACTCGAACCCGCGTCTTCTTGCTCTTGCTTAGTAATTAGCATCTCCCTACATAGGTGCTAACAACGAATTAAGTTGTATAAAGCATATAAGAATTTCGACGCGGCGTGATGATGAATACATGGCTTAGTGGTGATGGCGCTTGCAAAGTTAGCAAGAGGGCGCGGGTTCGAGTTCCGATGCGTTAAAATTTTTATGTTTTCTTTAAGTATTATCAAAGTGTAATATTATTTGAATATTTCTACGTTTTGAATTTAAAGGGGTATAAATAAAAAATCTAGTTAATTTAAAATACTAATAAGTTTTAAGATTACTTTTTTTAACGCACAATTACGTGAAGTAAACGCGTGTTGGTTAGGCGGAACTAAACACTGCGTTATGATGTAACACTCCGGAAGAAAGAAAATATTTCTAATATAAGCTTATTTATGGCTTTGAACTGTCTTTATATACTGTTTAATTTACCTTTGCATATATATATATATATATGTTTTTTTTTTAAATTAAAATAAAAAAATAATAATTTAGTGATATCTTTTAAAATTCTATTTATACCCCTTTTTATTATATAAAAAGTTAACAATTCATGTAATAACCGCTTAATCATAACCTATAACACATCTAGTCGCCATTTTGTATTTATAGTCATATCAAAATGGCGGATCATTTATACTAACTATGGGTATATTTATAAATAATGTCACAATTCTTTATTGTTTGAGAAACAAATTGAAGAAGTGATCTATTACTCTGTATTTCTTTTTATTTTTAAACTAAATCAACCTTTTTATTTGTAGAATTTAACTCCATTATTAAATTAAGTTTTATTTTTTAACAAAATAACAACGAATATATATATATATATATATATATATATATATATATATATATATATATATATATATATATATATATATATATATATATATATATATATATATATATATATATATATATATATATATATATATATATATATATATATATATATATATATATATATATATATATATATATATATATATATATATATATATATATATATATATATATATATATATATATATATATATATATTTTATAATTAGTTATTTATTTTATTTATCTTTTTTTTCCTCCCTACCTACGACGTGACGAACGTAGTTACTGGCGACCACAGAATATATAATTGTCTTTTGTTACTTTATGTAACTTTGTTAATCATGTGTTTAACGTTTTTTGATTTTTCATTTTGAATTAAGTGAAATAAATAATAAAATGACATTATATATAAATATTATCTGGAATTATTTTCTTAAGGCTTCTTCTTAATAAGTATTTAATAGTTGGTAGTTTTTCAATTATTTTAACCAACTTTTGGTATAAGTCTATTCGTTATGTTATGTACAGTTTAGTTTAAGATGATTTTTGATAAAAATAAAACAATTGCAAACCTGTGTAGGTTTTTTTTATGCAAGACGTGAACCCCCTCCTAGCTTCTTTACTGTTCAAAGTGTCTACAATTCTGCATGACTACAATCGAAATGTAATTTCTTTTTTTATGTCTTCACGCTTTATCCCGCTCATAGCGGGATAGACAGAGAGAACACACGAGCTATAGGAACCTAGTGTTAAGACTCTCCGTTACCCGCTGTCTGCCTTCTCGAAGCATTGAGTGTTGAGTGTCGGAACTCAACACCGCATGGCAATGAAAGATCTATTTTTTTCGAGTGGGAATCGCACCCACAAACCCTCGCGTTTACAGGCAGATGCTGGGTCTTGAGCCACGTTATCTTATTTAAAATATGCCTTAATTTGTTGTAAAAAAATTCTTATGAAATTAAAAAATCATAATTTTAATTAATTTTTCACAGTTTTTGGTTTAGCTGTGGTGCGTACGCCATTTTGTTGCGATATCTTCTTCACGATACCTGTTCTTATTAAAAAATCTAATATAGGGCGCCTTACTTCGCGCTGTCTTGGTATACCTGAAATTAATTAGAAGTACAAGTGACACAAAGAATTGAGAATCGTAATAATAATGTTAAATAAGAATAAAGAGACACTTTGTTCTCCATTTTTTGTCTAAATTTTTATAAATCGTATTTAATAGCAGAATATTGTATTTATATGAAATTAGCTGTGAGAAGATTTGAGAGAAGGCAGAGGGAACTGCAGGAACCGTAGAATCCTAGTGTTAAGACACTCCGTTGCTTAGTCCCTGCTTTCTTCGTGCCCGCTCTCCGCTTTTTTCGAGACATTCCATGTTGAGTGGCGGAACTCAACTCCGCGTTTTGCCTATTTTCCAGAGCGGAGAATGCTCGGAAAGAAAGAAGAAAGGCCAGAAATAAAAAATCCATCTTCACCTCATGGGAATCGAACCTACAAACCGTCCCGTTTATAGGTAGCCTCTGCACCACGATGGTACAATATGTTATATATTTATAGAAATTTTGCTCTTAAAGTATACAGTTAAACTCACGTTTAACTTGTAAAGGCTGTGTGGACGTCTGAGGACCCAGTTCATACAGTATTTGTAGGTCAGCGTGGTTCCCGAAACGGAAGCCGAAGCCTATACGGTGATCGTTTCCTGTAAAATAAATTAAAAAAAACAATAAAAAAACTGAAATTATGTTAAAAACAAATTACTTCCTATGCTTGAGTTATCATCAGTGCGTCATGGCCTACCAAGCTGAAACGTGAGACATGATCTTACTGTCAGGTCTGGCCTAAATGGCACAGTCTGATAATGTAGTAAACTAAGTTGCAGCGGACTGGTCACATCTGTCGCAGAACTGACGCACGATTGAGTGAACGGACACTCTCGAGCGGAGACTACAATTCGGCAAACGTAGAGCAGGCAGAGACGCAGTGCCTCTGCGACACGACGGTCTTCTTCTTTTTTAGCTTCACGCTTTATCTCAGAGGGAACTGCAGGAACCGTACGAACCTAGTGTTAAGACACTCTTTTGCTTTGTTCCATGATTTTTTCCGTCCCCGCTTTCCGCCTTTATCAAAGCATTGCGTATTAAGTGGCGCAACTCAACGTCGCGCTTTGCCTAATTTCCAGAGCGAAGAAAATGGAAATAGAAAAATCCATCTTCCCCGAGTGTGAATCGAACCCAAATCCAAACCGTCGCGTTTTCAGGCAGACGCTTACGCCTCTGAGCCACGATGGTCCTCAGAAATAATACTTAAAGTAAACTAAACAATTAACAATACAAAGACCTAGATTGAAATAAGTTGTATAAATCATATAACAACTATATAAATAACGTATGGCTTAGTGGCCAGAGCTTGCAGAGCCTGAGGCACAGGTGCAAATCCCGTGCACATTTTATACATTTCTTTATATAGGTACTTTTTCCATCCTTAGTGCGGATTAACACTTTAAAAATTATAAAAATATTTTCAATACTCTTCAACAGAAATGTACCACAAGGCGTATATAACTCCAAAGCAGATTTTTAT
This sequence comes from Dione vanillae, assembly GCA_037178615.1. NCBI lineage: Eukaryota > Metazoa > Arthropoda > Insecta > Lepidoptera > Nymphalidae > Dione > Dione vanillae. The sequence goes on along the minus strand of JAZFAU010000323.1, from coordinate 398,115 downwards.
AAAGAAATGATTGCATTTAAATATTTACCTTTTACTATCCTGGGAGCGAACCCGTAATACGCTGTGAAACCCATAGCGACGTCCTCCGGCACCACGAAGAAGAAGGCATTGGAGAGCGAACCTGGTGTATGATATTTAAAGTTATATGTAAAAAGTATTTTATGATATTCTTTTAGCAGAGGGAACTGCAACCATAGGAACCTAGTGTTTAGACACTCCGTTCTACATTTTCCGCTTATCAATACATTGTATTTTGAATTGCAAAAATAGTGGAAATTCATCCTCTCCTCATGGGAATCGAACCCGCAAACCGTCACGTTTACAGGCAGACGCTTTAATTATAATTACTGGATTATATACTGATATATATTAAAATATTTAAAAAACCCATCTAATTTTTTTTAGCTTCACACTATATCCCGCATATTGCAGGGTAGGCAGAGTGAACTGCAGGAACTGTAGGAACCTAGTGTTAAAACACTCCGTTGGTTAGTCCCTGCTTTCTCCGTCCCCGCTTTCCGCCTTTTTCAAGGCATTGCGTGTTGAGTGGCGGAACTCAACGCCGCGCTTTGCCTAGTTTGTCAGAGCGAAGAAAACGGAAATAGAAAAATCCATCTTCTCCGACTGGGGATCGAACCCAATAACCGTCGCGTTACAGGCAGACGTTGCGCCTCTGCGCCACGACGGTCCTTCTAATAATTTCCCAAAAGTCATAAAGCTAGTCGATCGTCCCAAATCATTAAAGAGAAAGTCCACAAGACGTTTAGTTATAATGAGGCGATTAAAAATCATTAGATAATTAAATGAAATAAATTAACTGACATTATGTTATGTAATGTTGTATGTGAGAGGTCACAAGTTCGATTTCTTTTTAATGTGTATATGAAGTCAATGGGCTTAGGAAGGAGGGTGGTAGGGGGTATATAGGGTTGTGTGGGTTATATGGGGGTGTTGTGCCCACCCCATAACGAAACAAAAACAAATAAGGAGGAAATTAATATGAAAACGCTTAATTAAGCTAGGTTTTGGTTAAAATGGCTTTTAAAGACGTTTTTAAATGCTTTTAAAAAAAGATATACGCTTAAGAGACAAAGCTTTGAGCTTTTTGGTTTTTAACAAAACTTAAAGCAAAAAAAGCCATGTAGGTACATTTTTTTATTTCACGTTATATTCAGCATATTGTAGGGTAGGCAGAATAAAACTAGTGTTAAGACACTCCGTATTAAGTGGCGGGAGTCAATGTGCGCTTGCCTAGCTTCCAGAGCGAAGAAAATAAAAATATTTCATTCTCCCCAAGTGAGAGTGTAAGTCGCTGACCGATCATGTAGATTTATGTTTCCGAGATATTTGTGGACAAACACATACATACATATTTTGTTGCAAACATATCATTGTCAAAAGTGAATTGTAAAATTCTAATAATCGTGTTAAAAGTGTCCCGCTGAGTTTCTTGCGCCGGTTCTTCTCAGGTCTGTGGCATTAACTTTAGGGAGGTAATGTTTTTTTTTCAAGGCAGGTAGGTAGAGGGTACTATAGGGACCGTGGGAACCTAGTGTTAAGACATTCCGTTGTTTAGTCCATGCTTTCTCCGTCCCCGCTTTCCGCCTTTTTCGAAGCATTGCGTGTTGAGTGGCGCAACTCAACGCCGCGCTTTGCTTAGTTTGCTAGAGCCAAGAAAATGGAAACTGAAAAATCCATCTTCCCCGACTGGGGATCGAATCCAGAAACCGACGCGTTACAGGCAGACATTGTACCTCTGGGCCACGACGGTCCTCAATGTCGGTAACGTTTTTGACGTTCAAAAATTAATAATGAAATTCAAGTTTAAATGTAGTTAATAATTGCAATTACATTCACCAAAGTTCCGTTGAGTTTCACCACCTCAACATGCAAAGCCTCGAAAAAGGCGGAAGACAGAGAACGGTGTGTCTTAACAATAGGTTCCTAACGTTTCTCTGTTCTCTGCCTATCCTGCCGTGTGCGGGATAAAACGCGAAGCTAATGAAAAAGAATTACACATTAAAAATTGAATTAAACTTGGAAATTATTAAAATATAATCCAATGCCAAAAAGATATATGTATAAAAATTAAAAAAAAAACATAGATAACCTCCTTTGTTAAATCAGATATAAATATACAATACCGAGCAACCTCTATATATAAATATATATTTAAATAAAAAGAATTAAAATAATATTCAATATTTAAATGCAATTTCTTAAAACATTACGTACTTTTGCGTACATTTGTACAATATGCGTGTCAAGGCTGCGCATGCGCAAGCTTATGTAATGGATGCTAAATATCTTTAGTGTAGGCATATTATATAATGTATATATATGTAGTATATATATATATATATATATATATATATATATATATATATATATATATATATATATATATATATATATATATATATATATATATATATATATATATATATATATATATATATATATATATATATATATATATATATATATATATATATATATATATATATATATATATATATATATATATATATATATATATATATATATATATATATATATATATATATATATATATATATATAAATTATTTGAAAAAGTATTATGTGAACGCACCCTAAACAATGAGACGAACACGACACTCAAGAAAAACTTATGTGGTTTTTTGTAGTGTCGTAAGTAGTAAGCAAATAATGTAATTTAAATGTGATGATAAAAATATATATAATTCGGTCAGTATATTTATAGTATACTCTCAAGGTACAGTGAACTAAATTGAAACGATTACAATGATGTAACACTCGTGTAGCCTTCCTTCGTTAAAATTTTCTTCTGAACCACTTGTTAATGAGATTAATACAAATGTTGAAATTGTAATATATAACAGTATAGTTGTGAGGCGTGGCGCAGAGGCGTAAGCGTCTGCCTGTAAACGCGACGGTTTGAGGGTTCGATTCCCACTCGGGGAAGATGGATTTTTCTATTTCCATTTTCTTCGCTCTGGATACTAGGCAAAGCGCGGTGTTGAGTTCCGCCACTCAACATGCAATGCTTCGATAAAGGCGGAAACCCTGCAATATGCGGGATAAAGCGTGAAGCTAAAAAATTCATCGTGATATGAAATTCATCATTATATCTTATTTGTGGAAGCGTTTTAACTGCGCACACTCAAAGAGATGAGTTTTCGACCTAGAATTTTACTTCTGATACCGTTTTAAAGATCTCGAAAGGATTAGTGAAAAATATAGCCGATGTACGAACTTGAACAACTCAATTGACAATTGATTAGACAAATTCTACACGAAGGGATTTGCTTGAAGTCCATTGAAGCGCACTTTTTGTCAATTTAAAAAATTCTGTTTTTTAAACTTCATCATCCTTTAAAAGTGATAATATTAGAAAAATTGAGGACCGTCGTGGCGCAGAGGCGCAACGTCTGCCTGTAACGCGACTAACGCGACGGTTTCTGGGTTCGATCCCCAGTCGGGGAAGATGGATTTTTCTATTTCCATCTTCTTCGCTCTGGTAAACTAGGCAAAACGCGGCGTTGAGTTCCGCCACGCAACACGCAATGCCTCGAAAACGGCGGAAAGCGGGGACGGAGAAAGCAGGAACTAAGTAACGGAGTGTCTTAACACTAGGTTCCCACGGTCCCTGCAGTTCCCTCTGCCTACCCTGCCTTATAATATTAGAAAACGAAACGCATGTGCGTGGTAAATCCATTGGTTTATATTTGGATTCTAGATAAAATACTTGTAAGCAACGGAGTGTCCTAACACTAGGTGCCTACAGTTCCTGCAGTTCCCTCTGCCTACCCTGCCAAGTGCGGGATAAAGCGTGAAGCTAGAAAAAAAAGCCTTAAACAAAATTAGTTTAGTTTTTTAAATTCAACAAATATTTTACACTATAAAGGGGATGTTGATGAAATCGTTATACAATGGACCCATATCCCTAGACCTATCTTAAGATATTTAAGATTTCAGTATATATGGCAATTATTTCACAACAAATCCCTGTACAACAAAAGCAATAGACATATAGCGAGTGATAAAACACTCCCTTCTCAGCTTTCTTCAGTCTTAAGTAAAAAAATATACTAAAAATTGCTTCAAAAATAGTAAATTTAATCACTTCTTTAATTTAGAAACATTTCATTATTATAAATTTTAAAGTCAAAAAAGTCAAAAATTTTAATTTGAAGTCAGCAGGATTTAAACCCGCACCCATTGCAAGCTCGCTTATATAATTTAATTTAATTAAAAACCAAAAATAATAGAAAATTCTCTTACAAACTTTTATTATGCAAGATACATCATGACAATTTAGTAAAGGATCTAAATACACACAGTAGTTTTGGGTTCGATGATCGACCCCAGGAAAAAAAAAGACATTTTCTTTCTTTTTTCTCCTACTTTTTGTTTAGAAGAAGAAAAAAGAGGGTAGAAAAAAGTAATACTTACATTGAACCAAAAGAAAAATAAACACTATAACAAAAATCATAATTAATTAAATAATTTAAATATATTAAATTAAATCTGTAAACAAACTGCGTTTGTGAGGGATTAAATGCAAATGGTGACAGAACAATTGTCGCCGCGGTCCAAGATTCGGTTCCCATGACTCGAAACAATTAACGCATAGTAAGGCCTTCAAGTAATCAATTATTTTAGTAGGTAGTTTTTATTAGGATTTTTTTTTAGCTTCACGCTTAATCCCGCACATGGCAGGTTAGGCAGAGGGAACCCCAGGAACCATAGGAACATAGTGTTAAAACTCTCCGTTCTCAGTTTCCCCGAATTTTGAGGCATTGCGTATTGAGTGGCGGAACTCAACGCCGCGCTTGTCTTGTTTTCAAAGCGAAGAAATTGAAAATTATTTGTTTTCTTCTCATAGGAATCGAACCCATAAACCTACCTTCTAAGTCTTATCACTAAGTTGGAAGGAACTGCATATATGTATATAATAACACTAACGTTAAAACAAAGCGCGGAGTTAAGTTCCGTCATTTAACACGCAATTTCTCATATTAAGCGGGAAAGCGAAGGCCTTGGAGTGTTTATATTGTCTTATATGCGGGTTAAAGCGTGAAGCTAAGACCATATCCCTTCTATTTATATTTACAATATGTCATACGTTTCACTAATATGAAAGTAAACTTATTCATAGTAAAACAATCTTAACTACCATTACAGTTTATACTAAATTAAATCTTATTATCTTGTAATAGAGTACAATTTTGCTTATACATATTTCACGTACTTACAATGGACACGTAGGAAATATTAAATTTCAATGAATTTAGACACGATGGTCACAGGTTCAATATATTTTCTAGGTGATAATTTTTTTTTTAATATTTAAATCTCCTTTCTAATAAGAAAAAGCTCGGCGTTAAGCTCCGAAAGTAAATGTTCTTAAAAATGAACTGTGTTCGGATATAATAGTGTCTTAACACTAAACTCTCTGTTGCTTTTGAAAAAGTAACTCTAATTCTAACAATTTAGATATGACTTTAATTTATTCAAAATTAAGATTATGTGAATGTAAGTGTTACTTAAAAATGAATTTTATTTCAATGGAATACGAATCAATTTCATTCAACACGTAAATGATATAATAGAAATTACTCAACACGTTGGTTTGTTCATCATATATATTTTTAATATATAATTATCATTAGAGGTTTAAGGAAATCATTTAAAATATTGATTGATTGATTTTTAAAGTGTTAATCCACACTGAGTATAGAAAAAATACTTAAAAAAAATATAAAAATTTGAACGCAGCGGGACTCGAACCCGCGCTTCTTGCAAGCTGTATAAGCACTCTGACCGCTAAGCCATATGTGTATTTTTAGATGTTTTCTTCAAATACTTTTTGTGTTTTAAAATATTACGAGGTAGAGAGTGAAGTTACTTGAAATGACATAATCTAATATATATATATATATATATATATATATATATATATATATATATATATATATATATATATATATATATATATATATATATATATATATATATATATATATATATATATATATATATATATATTCTGCACATGGCAGGGTAGGTAGAGGAAACCGCAGGAACCATAAGAATCTAGTGTTAAGACACTCCGTTGTTTAGTCCCTGCTGGGAATACCCCCTCATGGGAATTGAACCTACAAACTGTCGCGTTTACAGGTAGACGCTACGCCTCTGCGCCACAACGGTTATGTATGTATATATATATATATATATATATATATATATATATATATATATATATATATATATATGTGTATATATATATATATATATATATATATATATATATATATATATATATATATATATATATATATATATATATATATATATATATATATATATATATATATATATATATATATATATATATATATATATATATATATATATATATATATATATATATATATATATATATATATATATATATATATATATATATATATATATATATATATATATATATTCTGCACATGGCAGGGTAGGTAGAGGAAACCGCAGGAACCATAAGAATCTAGTGTTAAGACACTCCGTTGTTTAGTCCCTGCTGGGAATACCCCCTCATGGGAATTGAACCTACAAACTGTCGCGTTTACAGGTAGACGCTACGCCTCTGCGCCACAACGGTTATGTATGTATATATATATATATATATATATATATATATATATATATATATATATATATATATATATATATATATATATATATATATATATATATATACATACATATATATATATATATATATATATATATATATATATATATATATATATATATATATATATATACATATATATATATATATATACATATATATATATATATATATATATATATATATATATATATATATATATATATATATATATATATATATATATATATATATATATACAGACAAAATCGGGTCCAAACAGCTAGTTTTTAAAAACCTTGTCGCAATTGTGAAAGTACGACGCAAACTCAACAGTCAGTTAACGTTGAGTCGTTGTGAAGAGAGCGTGTGTTTTTTTTTTTAAAAACTTCGCGTATTTTTTTTCTATTTACTACTAAAGTGACAATGATATAACATTTTCGTGCCAATATGGAGATTATTTTGATTTTTAATCTGTTCCTGCTTTCTTTTGGTGAGTTTTCTTTTTTTTTTCGTTTTATATACACTCTGTATACAGTTTAGAGTACTGTGGGGGAGATTTTAGTGTCAAAATATTCCGTGTATCTCTTTTTGCTACAAATTTAGATGTTGCGTGGTTGGCGGAACTCAACGCCGGATAGTGTTTCACAATTAGTATTATAAATAAATATGAGAAATCAATAATTATGTATAGGGCGTATATATTATTGACATAAATTAAGTAATACTGAGTAAATATTAATAAAACTTTCTCTAATGATAGACATAGTACAAAGATAATCTTAGAATTATTATTATTTCTTAGGTTCACTGGTTTTTTGTATTTTTAAAAGTGTTACTCCAATATATATATATATATATATATATATATATATATATATATATATATATATATATATATATATATATATATATATATATATATATATATATATATATATATATATATATATATATATATATATATATATATATATATATATATATATATATATATATCTCACAGGCATTTCTTCACGACTTGCGCAACTGTTGAAGAAGTCAAATATGAATAGCATCATTCTCATAACATATACTTAATTAGTTCCTAGAAGCATTAGCTTTTATTGGGTAACAAAAGTCATTTCCTTTATATATATATATATATATATATATATATATATATATATATATATATATATATATATATATATATATATATATATATATATATATATATATATATATATATATATATATATATATATATATATATATATATATATATATATACATACATATATATATGTGTGTGTGTGTGTTATATGTAAGTTTGTGTATAAGTCGTTAAAAATCACTATGCACGACCTCGACCCGCATTCTACAGGATGTTTGCAAAACTTTAAACTTTCTGTTTACTTCATATTAACCTACAAAAGGTATTTAAGATTAAATACTATCATGTAGTTGAACCTGCCTGGAAACGCAACAGTTTGTGGGTTCGATCCTATGATAACTTGATCTTATCATTCTGGAATTTCTGGAAGTTCTAGGCCGCCCTATTCCATCAAATACCAGTGACTTTCCAGGTCTTCGGTACAAGCTTTACGCTTTTTCCCGTATGCAGGAGGATAGACGAGGGATTTATAATTTTGGGACAGAACGGTCAAATCATCTGTCAGTGCTGTTTAGTGGTACCACTGAGCTAAGACAAAATATACTGTTTCGAATTGTGTGTGGATTCGATTCCCGCTCGAGGAGGATGGATTATTTATTCATTCATTTTCTACGCTCTTTTGCCTAGGCAGTAGAGGCGTTAAGTTCCGCCACTCTATTGAAGAAGATTGTTTTAACTTTTGACATTACCTCTTATACTCTGTTGTTATAATATTATTTAACTACAAGTGGGTTCCATGCGGGCTTTCGCTTTTCTTTGTAAACTTAACACTTTTAGGAATGGTAAAATTTTCATATTAAAAATTGACTTTTTGAGACTGACAAAAATCGCCTTAAAATGTTTTTGAAACAAATCCAATCAGCCAACGTACCTATAGAACGTGTTGAATCAATTATCAATTGACTGACTGTTTAAGATCGTACATCGGCTATATTTTTAAACAATCTGCCTTTCGGCGATCTTTAAAACGGTATCAAAGTAAAATACTAGATTAAAAACTCACTTCTCTAAGTGTGCGCAAGTAAAAAATAATACATGAAGATGATGATTAAATTACAATCATTAAAGTCAATTACAGCTTCACGCATTATCCCGCACATGGCAGGGTAGGCAGAGGGAACTGCAGGAACCATAGAAACTTGGTGTTAAGACACTCCGCTGCTTCACACCTGCTTTCAGTCTTTTTCGGAAATAAAAAAAATTAAAAATTAATGTCAATTTTCTCTTCTTTTCCAGCATCGTGTAGTATAATCGTACCTGAAGAACTACCGTCTCTGCTCTCCGTTGTATATTCAAATATACCTCCCATCAAAAAAGGTAGGAAATGATGTCTTAATATTTAATTTTCTTTTCAACGCGGCGTTTAGTTACGCCTAATGTTACCTTAAAATCTTATGATCTGATTTAAACAGTTCAGGGTTGAACCTTAAATTGTAATATATTATAATTATATTAGACCTTAATACAAATACATGTTAATTGAAGGCTATTTAAAAGTTGTTTCCTAACTTCCTTTGTTTTTATTATGTTTTTTTGTTAGTTTAATATGTATTAATTGTAGATTATACATAAAAAGGTTATAACCTTGCTATATGTTGTATAGATTTAAAATGCTTTTTTTATTTTTACTTGTATTATAGAGGACCGTCGTGGCGCAGAGGCGCAACGTCTACCTGTAACGCGACGGTTAATGGGTTCGATTCCCACTCGGGGAAGATGGATTTTTCTATTTCCATTTTCTTCGCTCTGGAAATTAGGGAAAGCGCGGCGTTGAGTTCTGCCACTCAATCCGCAATGCCTCGAAAAAAGCGAACCCTCAAACCGTCGCGTTTACGACGGTCTTCAATTTCTTTGTAATTTCTCAATAACTCCTCAGGGTTCTAGGTTCAATAAATAGATGTATAGATATATGTATCTATGTGTTATAAATTAAAACACAGTAAGCTTTACAATATACGAGTGACTAGGCGCTCTCTCTCTCACAGCTCTCTGTTATATATTTTTTTTTTCTATATTCCAGGCACTGATTCACGCGTGGGCTTCGGTTTCGCGTTTGGAAACCATGCTGACTTCCAGGTCATGCTTGAACTCGGTCCTCAGACGGAAACTATGAAATTAAGTTAGTATTTCAAGAGTTAATATAAAGGAATATTTAAAAGTATAAAAATTGATTGTAGAAGCGGCTGTAACGGGTTCGATTTCACTTTAGAACGATGAAGTAATTTTATTTCCTCGCTTTTATATTAAGATAGAGCGCACCGTTGAATTTCGCCACTCAATACGTAATATATAGAAAATTGGGCGGAAAAATGGGAAACGGAGAGTCTTAACACAATTCTCTCTGTCATTACGTGAAATATGCGAGAAATTATTTGCTTAGTTATTTTTTTTATATATAAGATATCATTTTAATACTGAAATTTAAAATTTATATGAAAAGCAAAAAAATAAGCCGCCCTAAGCTGCCCTAGGCCGCCCTAGACTATAAACCCTATAAACCCTCCTTAACATATATTGTTTTTTTTTTTTGTAGCTTCAAGCTTTATAGGCCCGCATATTGCAGGGTAGGCAGAGACTGCAGGAACCGTATGAACCTAGTGTTAAGACACTCCGTTGCTAAGTTCCTGTTATACATATAGTAGTTACTTTGTTGTTATTTTGTTATACAATATATATATATATATATATATATATATATATATATATATATATATATATATATATATATATATATATATATATATATATATATATATATATATATATATATATATATATATATATATATATATATATATATATATATATATATATATATATATATATATATATACATATATATATATATATATATATATATATATATATATATATATATATATATATATATATATATATATATATATACATATATATATATATATATATATATATATATATATATATATATATATATATATATATATATATATATATATATATATATATATATATATATATATATATATATATATATATATATATATATATATATATATATATATATATATATATATATATATATATATATATATATATATATATATATATATATATATATATATATATATATATATATATATATATATATATATATACATATATATATTTTTTTTTACAGACGGACAACCATTCCCTAAAAATGGTAACAGCAACGCTAAGAGGCAAGCGGAATTGCCATCAGAAAAAGTAAACAAGAATAAAGAAAAGGTATTTTTTATTTCATTCCACTCAATTTTATTTCTTAAACTACTGGTGGCATTTGGTATCTTGTAATTGTAAACTCAGCGGTCGTGGGTTCGATTTCCAGTTAGGAGAATTGTCTTCATTTACATAACCATTACACAATGTATTAAAAAATAAGCATAATACAAGGAAAAGCTTTTTCACTCAGTGTTTGGCTTCGAGAGATTTTAATAACCTCACCTGCAATATACGTGAAAAAACGTGAACCTATACATTTATTAACTTACGAGTTTCTCTCTAAAAATTAAAAATAAAATTTCAACCGAATTAATCTCATATGTTTTTACAATCGTAAATGCCTTCCAGAGGTCCCTAAAGTTCAAACCCACTTTGCACTGTCAGTTTTTGAACTGTAATATTCAGGCGGCTGAAAAATATTAAATTTTCAACCTGTTCGAATGAAAAAAAAAGAGAGTTTTGTCACTAAAATTAAAATTAAGCTTCACTATAAAGTAACTAATGGAAAATTTTGAGCAATATTATTTACGTGTGATTGCTATAAAAAATGTGTAGGCGTTTTCACACTGTCAACTTCGATTATCCGATCTCAGCTCGATGTGTTCTCGATTCCCTGGACTTTTAATTAATATATACTTATAGTTTTAAAAGAGTGAGATTGACTTGAAAGATGCCAAAATAATCTATGCCTTTAGTTCGTTCAATCATTTAATAGAAAGTAGTTATACAAAAATTGGTAACGTAACTTAAATGGTATGGTGGAAACACATTCAGTTTCTGCTGTGTCTTAATTTCAGTTATTGTAAGACATTATTATTGACGTGACAACGTCTTAAATTAGGTTGCGGCTCGGAGTCAAATATGAAAATGGTAACGTAACGATGTGTCAACTGTCACCGAACTATGATCGGTCCGCCGCGCGTATCACTTGACACATGTACAATGTTTTAGTAAACAACATATATTTTCTATAGTTAAAATTTGTGCAATTTATATTATAATTATTAATCATATCAATAAATATTCTATCGAGAAAAAGACGTTGTCACGTAAAATTTTCGCCCGTAAAACCCACTTTACAGGCAACCATTTTTTATTTTTTATAAGTTATTTTTTTATTTTTTATATTATTATTTTAGATTTTATTTATTTTAGATGTTAAGGCCTGAAGAATTATTGTTATCTGTTCTCCATATTCTTCACTATGGAACCTCAAAGCTGTTTAAAATATAAATAGAAAATGTTACAATAACTTATAGTAGCGTCTGGATCTAAACGCGAGGGTTTTGTATTCGATTCCTATATAAATAATTTTCTCGTTTTGGTAAATAGACAAAGGGCATCGTTCACTTCCGCCGCCCATCTTCTTCTTCTCCTAGTTGCGACGGTTTCACTGCGACCATTGCTGATGTATTGTAATCTCCCCATACTAAAGTTCACAGTTGAGATTGATTTCTGCAAAGAATTGCAGTGTTATCTTAACTGTGAGCATCTTAACTTTATCTGGGTACATTTGAAGTTACCCCATTACAGTATAACTTAGTTTTATTAGGGCATTACGTGTACCAAAAATTGGGCCGAATGTCTAACATTAGGTACAGTATAAAGCTAAGCAACTAACTACTTTGCAGTTCCTACAAACCGACGCCGGTAAATACCTGCAAAATTGGGCGCAGAAGATGAAAAATCCTCAAAAGCCTTTAAAGAAGACTAAGCCTGAAATGTTCAATCTAGAAGATTCTATGGTGGAGCTGGTGAAGAATCAAAATGGAGAATATGAGATTCATCAACCAAACCCTGCTTTACCACAAAATATTCTAAATAAACTCAAAAAGTTGTATGGAGAGAAGGAAGCAGAAGCCAAAAGAATGGGACAAAGAACAGAAGAAGATGTTAAGAAGATAACAGAAGACTTGTCTAATGTTGATTTGGAATAAATGGGTTATTTAAATGGTACTGGAGTTATTTTTTTTATTTTGAAAATTTTTACATAACACTAAGTTTACGAACGTATGGCTTAGTGGTCAGAGTGCTTGCACGGATTGCGGGTTCAAATCCCGCTTTAATTTAAGTAATCTATCCTTAGTGTAGATTAACACTTTAAAACTAAAATGATACATTTAAAATGAAGAGAGTGTACATCTGCTTTAACGTGCTAACCTCAGAAACTTTTAGTTCCAACTAAAACAAAAATTGTATGACATAATATGACGGCTTATAGGAGCTATACGGCTATATATAATTGGGCCAAATATTTTTTTGTTGAATAGTCCATTTATCTAGTATAGGCTATATTGTAGGCTTTAGCCCATTAGTTGTCATGCAGACGAAGCCGCAGGTAAGTGCTAGTTCATATATAATAGACTGTACAAGCTATTTACATCTTACTTAGGACGTCAAGGCAATCCTTTGTTGCAATTTATAAACAGATAGAGAGATAAGTTTAAGTCATAAGAGAAAGCGATTTCTGCATTTTTTTTATATTGTTTTCATTAAATTTCATATTTTTGTGGAATATAGAGTGTCTTAACTCTACTTTCTCTGCCTACCTTATTACGTGTAGATGTAATGTGCATCTAAGTAATAGTAATATTAAACAAAATTTAAAAAGTATAAAAAAACGAACTTGAGTTTCTAAAATCAACACGTAATGCCTCGAAAAGGCGGTGCGCGGTTAACAGAGTGTCTTAACACTAGGTTTCTATGGTTCCTGCAGTTCCCTCTGCCTACCCTGATATAAGCGGGATAAAGCTAACTTTAAGGAACTATAAACTGTAAGTTTAAAATATTTTTCATAATAAATAGTCTACTAAGTCCAGTCTATGTTCAGGGAGGCTACATATTATTTCACAATAGATTACTGGTAACAATATATATTAATATTCTCGTGTGTTTACAACTTTTATTATTATAGTTGACGCAGTTTAAGCCACAAGTTATTAAAATTTTATTTTTTAGCTTCACGCTTTATCCCGCACATGGCAGGGTAGGCAGAGGGAACTGCAGGAACCGTGGGAACCTAGTGTTAAGACACTCCGTTGCTCAGTCTCTGCTTTCTCCGTCTGCGCTTTCCGCCGTTTTTGAAGCATTGCGTGTTGAGTGGCGGAACTCAACGCCACGCTTTGACTAGTTTACCAGAGCGAAGAAAATGGAAATAGAAAAATCCATCTTCCCCGACTGGGGATCGAACCCAGAAATCGCCGCGTTACAGGTAGCCTCTGCATCACGACGGAATTAATATTATGATTCTTAAATTATATTTAAAGTTTCAATGAATCAATTATGTCATAACGTTTGGTATCAAATAACATGTAGAAATATATGTAACATAGTATCAGAGACTCTAAGTCGTCGTGGTATAGAGGCCTCAGTGTCTGGCGTGAACTTTTGTGGGTTCGATTTCGAGGAGAGGGAGATTCTATAAAAAAACATAGTGTCAAAGTTACACAGTTTCATGTTTCATTTCAGTGAGAAAGTATATCATACTGGATATTTAAAATAAAAAATAATAAAAATAAATCCAAATCGCTTCATGCTATGACTTAAACAACCACACAGTAATTGTTTTATTTGATTCAGTCGGGAATTGAAGGCGTAATCCGATTATGGTTAATAGTCCCATCACGGTGTGTGTTTCTATAGAGGGACCGGTATTACATACACGTTGATTGTAACAATATTGTAATATATATATATATATATATATATATATATATATATATATATATATATATATATATATATATATATATATATATATATATATATATATATATATATATATATATATATATATATATATATATATATTATATATATATATATATATATATATATATATATATATATATATATATATATATATATATATATATATATGTGTGTAGTAGTGTTAAGACTTAATGTGTTATGTGAGGTTAGCGTTTGAAAGAGTAAACAAAATGGAAATGAAATAATCTGTTCTCCCCGTCGTGGGAATCGAACCCACAAATCGTCGCGTTCACTGGCTTACGCTTACGCCTCTGCGCCACGACGGTCCTCAAAGAAATTAATATATAATTTTATTATTATTTGCCAATAACTATATGTATCTATATGTTATTTTTTTTTTTTAATTTCTTAATATTTTAATAAGGTAACCCTTGGAGAGTCTTTGTCGATGGTGTATATTTTTAATACACTACTTTTTTTATAATATTTCTCAAATTGGAAAATTAATGTTAGGGCTTTTTCATGGTAATAGGATAGGGTATTAAGGCTTCACGCACTATCCCGCATACAGGTTAGGAAGAGAGAACGTATGTCGAGTTACAACGCTCTCCATTTACTAGCAGAATTCGAACCTGCACCTCGTGGAAGATAAAGCGCTGTAACTGCCTCTTATTTTGCCAAAATTAATGGAAAAATGTGCTAATATTATTAACAAGTATTAAAAAAAAATAATTTTATAAATTAGGTGTTAAGACACTCCGTTGCTTAGTGCCTGCTTTCTCCGTCCCCGCTTTCCGCCTTTTTCGAGGCATTGCGTGTTGAGTGGCGGAACT
>JAZFAU010000323.1:267500-380000 GCA_037178615.1 Dione vanillae | reverse complement strand
TGTTTTATATAGGCGAAAGAAAAGAGAAATGTCTCCATATATACCACATCCACAAACCCAAAACAACCTAGCTACTGTTACTACAACAAAATGTTCTCCGAAGTCGTTTTTCTCAAAAGTAACTGAAGAAAATGCTATGTAAGTAGTTTTTTTTTTAAATATATTTTCGTCAAATTCGTAATTATTTAAAAGAAGCAAGCCACTTGCTTCGGTGTTTATTAAATATAATTGTACGCGTTTAATTACTTACTAGGTATACATTTTGCATCAACCGGGACTCGAATTTGCGACCATTTTTATGTTAAAGAAGTTTTTTAGTTGTATGTTAACAGGGTATGAGTTTTGTTTTGTTAATTTTAGACGATTGTTACGGGTTCGGTTCTCGCTTAGGTTAAATATGATTTTTTCTAGTATATTGATAAGTTAGGTTTCACACGCTATGAATCGGGATAAGTTGAGGACTTTAGTAGCAATATATTTTCTTTATCCTGTATAGAAGGGTAGGTAGGTGGGAAATGTAGTGTTAAGACACTCCGTTCCCCGCTTTCCGCCATTCGAAACATTGCCTTTGGTATATTTGTGTATATATAATTTTTTTTTAGCTTCACGCTTTATCCGGCACAATGCAGGGTAGGCGGAGGGAGCTGCAGGAATCATAGGAACCTAGTGTTCAGACACTCCGTGTTCCGCTTTCGGCCTTCTTTCGAGGCATTGCGTGTTGAGTGGCGTAATAAAAATTAATAGTTTTTATTAATTGAATTCAAAAAAAAACTTCTATACATTATAATTTCTCCTTCTCTCTCTCTCACATTATTTCTCTCTCTCTTCAAAGTCTCAGATATAAAGCTCTAGTATAAATACATATAAACGGAATTACTAGTTATATTATTTTGTAATTTTTATAAGAAAGCCTTAAACCTTAGAATGTTGGTGGATTAATCTTTGTAGAGGTTAGGGGTTCAAATTCAAACAATTAATATTAAAAAAATTAATGAATATTCATTGTTTAACTAAGCGGTATATATGTATATATATGTATATATATATATATATATATATATATATATATATATATATATATATATATATATATATATATATATATATATATATATATATATATATATATATATATATATATATATATATATATATATATATATATATATATATATATATATATATATATATATATATATATATATATGTATATATATATATATATATATATATATATGTATATATATATATATATATATATATATATATGTATATATATATATATATGTATATATATATATATATATATATATATATATATATATGTATATATATATATATATATATATATATATATATATATATATATATATATATATTATATATATATATATATATATTATATATATATATATATATATATATATATATATATATATATATATATATATATATATATATATAATGGAGTCTTTGCGAATATTATTAATAAGTTCCTCCTATAATGAAAAGTTAATGAAAAAATTTTTGGACGGACAGATAGACGGTGACTAATGATGTTTTCGGTTTTAATTGATGGTTTTAAGGCCACAGCGATTTCGGCTGGCTTGAAGAGGTCGCGGGTTCTTTTCCCAAGGACACATTTTATCTTCGATTGAGTATATTTAAATATATTATTCATAGAAGATTCTTTACTTTGTGTTGTTATTTTATTTTGCTTTGTCAATAACATGCGAACATTCTTTATTATTTTTCTGACATATAGCGAGACACGGAGAGTACATGGAAGGTACATAGTGATGGTACACTCCTTTCCCTGTTGACTCTTTAGACACTGAGTGTAATATGGCGGAACTCAACGCCTATATATGTTTTTTTATAATTTAACTATAAAATAAAAAATAACTATAGTGTTACAAATTATTGGAAACAAATGACTTAAACTTTTACAGAATTTTTCACTCAATACGCAATGTCAATAAGTTGGGTAGGAAGTGAGAACGGAGTGTCTTAACACTAGGTTTTCTCTGTCTTTTGAATTTAGTTTTTTTTTTAATCTGGAATTAATTTTGAAAAGTCTACGTTGATAGGCTTACGTGGGTCAAGCTGTAAGCGTGATAATAGTGGGTTCGATTCTCACTTGGAGTAATTAATTATTTTGTAAAATAAAGTTAGACGTTGAGTCACGCCATTCAATATGCATTTTTTTAAACTACAAAGAGCAAAATATCTATATTATTGTATATGGAGTGAAAATAAAAAATACCCGTTAGTTAAAATGTTAATTATATTTTATACGGGTTCATATCCTATTTAGGGATGATATTTCTTTAACACTTAACTCAATTGAAGTAGTGAGAACAAAGTGTGCGCGTAATTTAAATTGATATTTTTTTTAGCTTCACGCTTTATCCCGCACATGGCAGGGTAGGCAGAGGGAACTGCAGGGACCGTAGGAACCTTGTGTTAAGACACTCCGTTGTTTAGTTCTTGCTTTTTCCGTCCCCATTTTCCGCGTTTTTTGAGGTAATGCGTGTTGAGTGGCGGATCTCAACGCCGCGCTTTTGCTTAGTTTTCAGAGCGAAGAAAATGGAAGTAGAAAAATCCATCTAACCCGAGTGGGAATCGAACCCTCAAACCGTCGCGTTTACAGGCAGACGCTTACACCTGTGCGCTACGACGGTCCTCCTTAGTTACTTTTGATACTTAATGTCAAAATCGTTAATATTGCGTGGTACTTTTCACAATTTTATTTATTTTGTTATATTAAAAAAATAAATAAATGTATGGCTCGTTTTAAATATCTTTTTCTCTTCGTATTTAGTTGTTATTCTTAAGTATATGCCACGTACAATATATTGTCAAAAGAAACTTAGTGTCAAGACACTCTGTTCACTTTGAGTGGTAGAACTCTATAACACAAAACCGGTAAAAACAAATTGAACTCCCTCAACTGAGAATCGAACTCAAAACCATCATGGTATTTACTATCAGCGGGATACAACTTAAAGCTAAAAAGATAAAAAGCAAGTAGTAAAAGCCTTAGATTGACATTAATCATAATGAGTGCGTATAATAAACAGGTGTACCACAGGGTGAGTTTTGGGACCGATATTGTTTTTTCTTTATAGTGTAGGTAAAAATGTTAGGTAAAAAACGGGGATGAATCACAAATTGTCTCGAAGTTTACCCTTTTTTGGTTTAAAAAAAAGGTTGTAGAGGTAAAATGCGACATTCCGCCACCGTTGCTCATAAGTCACAATGAAGATTAACCGAATTGACAGTTGAAACGGTTTTATATGTAACGACGACGTTTTAACGAAAACAATTATTTGTTTGTTTGTTTTAGATACTATTTCTCTTAACATTTTAGATTATAGGGTTCAAGTTATTTTTGTGATAAAAATAAAATTAATTTGTCTATTTTTGACGTGACAACGTCTTAAATTAGGTTGCGGCTCGGAGTCACATATGAAAAAGTAACGTAACGATGTGTCAACTGTCACCGAACTATGATCGGTCCGCCGCGCGTATCACTTGACACATGTACAATGTTTAGTAAACAAAATATATTTCTATAGTTAAAATTTGTGCAATTTATATTATAATTATTAATCATATCAATAAATATTCTACCGAGAAAAAGACGTTGTCACGTAAAATTTTCGCCCGTAAAACCCACTTTACAGGCAACCATTTTTTTTTATAATAATAATTACTTTTTTATATATTTTTTGTTGTTTGGTTCTAAACAAAAAAAAGGAATGCAAAAGTGATAGGTTAAGGGAGACCTTGGTTGACTTTCGAAAACAAATACAAACACTGGAAGAAGGTCACGGTAGCATAAAAAGCACAAGGTCTCCCCAGACACCAATCATGAAGAGGCTAATGACAGTGGACGAGGCGAAAGAGGCATGGAGGGACTGCAGCGGTAGGCGCTCCGTTCTCTCTGACTACTCGCTAGGGATAGAGCGTGAAAATATGTTTGTATGTATGTACGTAAAAAAGTTCTTCTCAGGGTTTTACTTACTTTCTGTAGTGGTAACGTATGTAGACGTTACATTAGGCAACACAACTGCTTATTACATTATTCAGTAAGGGACCGTCATGGCACAAAGGCGCAATGTCTGCCTGTAAACGTGGTTTGTGGTTTTTTTTCTACTCAGGAAGGATGAATTATATCATTTCCATTTTTTTCGCTCTAACAACTAGGTAAGCGTGGCATTTACATCACTAAACATAAAATGCGTCAAATTTCCTCTACTTCTGCAAATCCTTCTGCTGATCGTGCTGTTCGGGATAAAGCGTGAAACTACTAAAAAAATAATAATTACATTGTACGAAACATTATTGATAACAAAAAAATACAATAATAAATAACATAAAATCGTATCGAGATCGTAACGGTGTCGCGACTTGTAAAGGCACCAAATAGTTTTTATTATTGATGACTCTAGGGCAGACGTGAGTGGAGTTACAATGTAAAAAATACTGTAATATATTTTGTTTGTCTGTTTATCCTGTGTCAATCATTTGTCGTATACTATGGAATTTTTGTGGACCTGTAGTACTTTCCTAAGGTTCCCAGGGAACCTACATTACCAAATATATACAAATATATATGTACTGCTTTTATTTTATTTTTTTTAGCTTCACGCTCTACCCTGCATATAGCAGGGTAGGCAGAGGGAACTGCAGGAACCATATGAACTTTTTGTTAACACACTCCGTTGCTTAGTCCCTGCTTTCTCCGTCCCCGCTTTCCGCCATTTTCGAGGCATTGCGTGTTGAGTGGCGGAACTCAAAGCCGCGCTCTGCCTAGTTTACCAGAGCAAAGAAAATGTAAGTAGAAAAATCCATATTCCCCGACTGGGAATCGAATCCTCAAGCCGTCGCGTGTACAGGCAGCCCTCTATATCTGTACTACATTTTTATTTATTTATTTGTAAAGTGAATGAATGACGTTTATATATCATAAATGGTAACCTATACATTATTCTGATATATAAGTTATATTACTGCAAAGTCTAACCAAAATCCATTCAGTAGTTTTTGAGTGATGCCGGAAGAAGCAAACATACTTACAAGCTATCATAAAGTACGCGTTGCCATAGCAACGTTTACGTCACGTTGTACAGATTAGGTGTATATATTCATATATATAGTGCCTAGTGTTTGTTGTATTTAGTTTAACCATTTAAAGTATTTCTAATATATATTGTGTATGTAAAGTATTTCTATATATATATATATATATATATTGTGGAGGTTAGGGGTTCAAATTCAAACAATTAATATTAAAAAAATTAATGAATATTCATTCTTTAACTAAGCGATATTTTATAAATATAAAGAATTTACTATTGTCAACGACATTTATATATATATATATATATATATATATATATATATATATATATATATATATATATATATATATATATATATATATATATATATATATATATATATATTTATATATATATATATATATATATATATATATATATATATATATATATATATATATATATATATATATATATATATATATATATATATATATAATATATATATATATATATATATATATATATATATATATATATATATATAATATATATATATATATATATATATATATATATATAAATGTCGTTGACAATAGTAAATTCTTTATATTTATAAAATATCGCTTATTTATATATATATATATATATATATATATATATATATATATATATATATATATATATATTATATATATATATATATATATATATATATATATATATATATATATATATATATATATATATATATATATATATATATATATATATATATATATATATATAATATATATATATATATATATATATATATATATATATATATATATATATCTATATATATATAAAGCTATATATATATATATAAATTGTAAACAAATGAAATTGTTAAACGTTAAAGTTAAGGTAATATTTGAGACATGCCTATTTGTCTCACGGTATGAGGTCGCCTCAAAAAAGGATACCAAGTTACACTCTGATAATAAAATTGTTAAGTTAACTGTCCTTTTATACGCCTTCGATGGTAGTGGGTTTGGTTTTAAACATATTGATGTATTTTAAAAGTTATTATGACATATTCAAATATATACCTGGTATGTATATTTATGCGTGTTTGGTTGAGAGCGCTTAACTCAGGAACTAATAGTATGAATTTAAAAAAAATTTTTTGTACTCAACAGCCTATTTGTCTGGGCTATAAGCTATAGGCTATGTCATACTAATCTTAGTCGTTTACGATTTAAGATATGTCACACACACAAAATGCATTTATAATTCTCATATTACTATAGTTTAGTCTATATTAGTCATCAAGTGACTCTTTTCTCTTCTCTCCTTTATGTTAGCTATCAAAACCGATACTATATTTATTTAAAAAGGTGGCGGGTAACGGAGTGTCTTAACACTAGGTTACCTCTGCCTAACTGCCTGCCATGTGCGGGATAAAGGGTGAAGATATAAAAAAACCTTTTTTTATCAGTTATTTAGTGTTAAGACACTGTACTTTTTTTTCCCTCACTTTTCATCCTTTTATCTTACCACGTTATAATCCGCATATAGAAGCAAATGGACAGCGGGAAATTGGTGTCAAAACTCTCCGTTCTTCACTTTTCGGGTTATTGCGTGTTGATAGCTGAAATTAAGCAGAACGATGGTCTTCTTAGAAGAGGATAGTAATGAATTTTGCCGTGTGGAATTTGAAACCACAACTATCGCCTTTGCAATTGAACACTGTAC
Organism: Dione vanillae; assembly: GCA_037178615.1. Taxonomy (NCBI): domain Eukaryota; kingdom Metazoa; phylum Arthropoda; class Insecta; order Lepidoptera; family Nymphalidae; genus Dione; species Dione vanillae. Next base: position 373,191 of record JAZFAU010000323.1, on the reverse strand, counting down.
GTCGATGGCTATAAACGACTTTAACATATTACGATATTGTCATAAGTATAGATAAGAGTAGCCGCGGGAAGTCCCTAGTTTTAGAAAAAAAGTTAACATTTCAAATTAAAAAAAAAGAACTTGTACCGTTTTGTTTTTTTTTTGAACTACGCTTTGACTTTAAGTTGGATTGTGATATGGTCATAATCTGTGGAGTAAAATAATTGTGTGAAAGAGATAGATATATGGTGAAAGAAAGAGAGACGTATATATATGTATATATATTTGAATTTAATAAATGAAAAGTAATTTAATAGATTTATAATTTGCGATGGTTGGTGGGTTCGATTCCGTTTTGGGAAAATTAAATTATTTTCAATTTATCAATTTGGTATTAAGAAAAGCGCGGCGTTGAGTTCCGCCAGGAAAACATCTAGAAAGGCGAAAAGCGGAGAACTTGTAATCCTCTCACGTACATATAGTATGGGCTATAATAAAATTATTAACGTGATATAATATAGCCTATAGCTTATAGCCTATAATAGCCTACCTTAATAAATAATCTACGCCATACCAAAACGGTAGTTTCTGAGAAATGTGCATTTAAATACTTCCATATTTATTTAAGATATAAAATTTAAATCAATTTTCTTATTAATTATTACTTATTTAATATATATTTATTTATTATTTCCATTTAAAAACACAGACGAAGCCACAGTTAAAAAATAGTTCACGAATAAAACTGGCAACAAAATATCTACATCGGACCTCTCTATCACATTACGTACAAAAGAAAGAGATGGAGCTAGACATTTTTTTCAACCAGTTATGACGCGGGCGGAGATCATAAAGAATTTAAAAATGATATCCCTACGACGGATGCTTAGAATGTTTACTTTTAAAAAAAAAGGACAAGAAAAAAAATAAAAAAAGCTTCTTTCTCATAGGTCTTAAACCGGGTGTCCTCAGATAATATCTTTTATTGAATAATGAAAAAAAATCGAACCTACACTATCTCAATCGTATGAAGAATAGACCCACTGTTAGCTTTTTTCTTTTTCAATATTTTTGAGCATATTTACCTATGTTTATTTATTTATGCCTTGATAATAAATTACTGGGCGTATTAATATGCTTTGTCGGCTTTTTAAAGCTTTTGTGAAGAAAGCCTAGAGATGAGGCACTAAGCTCTCAATTTTTCTCCTTAGGAGATTGGAGTTGAACGGTGAAACTTAACGTCGAACCTGCAACCATCGCCGTACGTATGTATGTATATAGGTATGTGTATATATATAAATAAAATGGGGAAAATATATGCACGATACCTCTATGACACTTTAGAAAAACGGAGAACAAAGTGTCTTGACACCAAGTTTCATAATTCAATGAGGCCATAGTGTGAAGTTTAAAAAGGTATTAAAATATTTCTCTTTCTTTTTATTTATTTTTTTACCTTTAAAACTGTTTTCGCGTTGCGTGAATTATTAAACGATTATTCTAAAATATATTGATTAGCTTTTATATGAAGGTATGCAAGCGCTGTTGGTTAGGCCAACTGTACTCTCGATGCTGCTGGGTTCGATTCCGTCTTCAGCAAATATTTCATATTTGAAGTAGACGGGACGGAGAAAACAGGGAATAAGCAACGGAGTGTTTTAACACTAGGTTCTCACAGTCCCTGCAGTTCCCTCTGCCTACCCTGCCATGTGCGGGATAAAGCGTGAAGCTAAAAAAAAAAAATAGATTGCTATGTGTTAGGTTAGGTTAGGTTATTATCTTATTTATCTCGTTAAGTATTGAATTGCGGAGCTAAACGCCGTGCTATATTTAGTACCTTTATATATGTATATACACACACACACACATTAATGCAATGGTTTTTGTTATTAAATACAGAACCCTAAAGCCTTAAAAACACTAAAATTTGTTCCTTCAAAAGGTAATATTTTTATTTTTTATTGCAGTAATTTCTGTATGACAATGCACCGGTAATATTTTGCTCGAACTGTCAAAAAGTTCCAATAAAAATTTGAAGCTGTTACTTAACTTAACTTTTTATTTGGCTTTGCTTGTATATATCTATATAAAAATCATTTAAAAGAAAGTGTTACTAATAAGTAGAGAATAACTGTTAACGCGAGGGTAGTAGGAGAACTACCACACTACTTAAAATTGAGCTGAGAATGGGAAACGGAGTGTCTTAAGAATATAAAGCTTTATAAAGATTAGTCACTAAATAGATTGAGAAATATATATATATACGAGTATATATATATATATATATATATATATATATATATATATATATATATATATATATATATATATATATATATATATATATATATATATATATATATATATATATATATATATATATATATATATATATATATATATATATACATATATACACAACATAAACAATATTAGAGTTAATTACGGGCTAGGTAATAAAACGTCATTTCTTCTTGAACTTTATGGTTTTAGTTGCTTTCGCCATAGAATTTGCACTAATCGGAGAAGTTTAGAGATGGCAAATAAAACAAAAATGATTATGAAGGCTATTACTGTACGAAAAGTGCGGGTTCGATGCCCAATTCGGTAAGAAAAAGAGCGTATTCGATTCAATTTTATTATTTAACTTAATTTTTTTAACAATTAACATATTATATGTTAAAATAATAGATATAGTCTTTGATTGACCTTTAACAAAGTGTTGAAGATACAAGAGAAAGATCACGTAATAAGCAAGAGGCAGACTTGACAGTATGTATGAAGAGGCTAACGACAGTGGACGAGACGGATGAGGTATGCAGGGACCGCAGCGTTTGGCGCTCCGTTCTCTCTGACTACCCCGCAAGGGTTACAGCGTGATATTTCTATTTCCATGTTATTCGCTCTGGAAACTAGGTAAAACGCGGCGTTGAGTTCCGCCACTCAACACGCAATGCCTCGAAAAAGGCGGAAAGCGAGGACGAAGAAAGCAGGAAGTACTAAGTAACGGATTGTCTTAACACTAGGTTCATATCGTTCCTGCAGTTCCCTCTGCCTACCCTGCCATGTGCGGGATTAAGCGTCAAGCTATATATATATATATATATATATATATATATATATATATATATATATATATATATATATATATATATATATATATATATATATATATATATATATTTATATATATATATATATATATATATATATATATATATATATATATATATATATATATATATATATATATATATATATATATATATATATATATATATATATATATATATATATATATATATATATATATATATATATATATATATATATATATATATATATATATATATATATATATATATATATATATATATATATGTATATACATATATATACACAATATTAAAACATAATAATAACACACAGACGGACATATATATGTAATATTAATATATATATTTATATGTGTATGGAATTTGCAAAACCAGTTCATAAAGTGCTACTCAGCTTATTTACTATATGTATATATGCACACATTTGTCCCGCTGTTAAGGTAAAAAATATGTTAAGTTATTTTTGTTTCTCGAGTTTTGTAGAAACAAATTTATACTTAATTTCGATACTTGAAGAGGTTTTGATCACTACTTCCTTTAAGAACTCTCTCTCCGTTCCGACTTTAAATTGAAAGAGATCTTGAGAACCAAATAATCTTCTCCGTTCTCCATTTTACGTTGGAATCGGAATCGGGGAATATTTGGGGACGCGTGAATGTAGAGTTTTGGCACTAGGTTATTTGCCTACCACGCTATTTGCAGTATGAAGCGTCCATATAATATATTCTCCGATCAGGAATCGAACTTACTACCATTCAACCAATGTGACATGATTTATTCTATATATTTTTATTAAATATATCTAAATCAATGCGGGTCCCGTATTAAAATTTAATGGTCATATTTTATGTGTTGTGGTCAAACATGTGGTAAGATAGTAGGAAAACGACGGAGGCTGTAAAACGAGTGGTAAGTCTATTCGATTCCCGTTAGGCGTAGTGTTGTAGAACTTCAAGGATAGGATCAAGGATAGAAAAGTTATACAAAGGTACATCTAGAGGATCGTCGTGGTTCAGAGGCGTAACGTCTACCTGTAAACACGACGGATTGTGGATTCGATTCCCATTCGGGGAAGATGGGTCTGGTCATTTCTATTTTCTTTGCTCTGGCAACTAGGCAAGTGAAATGTTGAGTTGCGTCACTCAACACGAAATGCCTCAATAAGGCTGAAAGTGGGCACTAGCACTAGGTTCCCATGGTTCCTGTGGTTTCCTGCGCCTACCCTGCCATGTGCGGGATAAAGCGTGAAGACGACAACATTATTTTATTAATAAATTTACATATTTTGAAATCGTAAACATTATTTCTAAATAAAATTAAGATTTACAGTTATTTATTTTCGGTACATGTCATTAAAATATTAATGTAAATGTAGAAATTTGTTAATTTCTATAAAAAATTATAAGATTTTAAGAATACGATTACAAAGTGAGGACCGTCGTGGGGCAGAGGCGTAAGCGTCTGCCTGCAAACGCGACGGTTTGTGGGTTCGATTCCCACTCGGGGAATATGGATTTTACTATTTTCATTGTCTTCGCTCTAAAATCTAGGCAAAACGGGACGGAGAAAGCAGGGTCTAAGCACTGGATTGTCTTAACACTAGGTTCGTATAGTTCCTGCAGCTCCCTCTGCCTACCCTGCCATGTGCGGGATAAAGCGTGAAGCTAAAAAAAAAATAGTATATATACACTATTTAACAGTTACCAGAAACACATTTCAACATTATCTTTTAAAAGGCATTCCAAGAAGTAATAAAACAAAAGATTTACAAAAATGCTAAGGTGTCAACTCTAGAATGAGTCATTTAAGTCATTCATTAGTCATTAGTTGTTCTAGCAAGGTGTGTACGACGGTTACGGGTTCAATTACAGCCTTAAGTGGTAAGATTGAATCGTTGAACTGTCTATACTAATAATAGGTTGAAGAGTGATGGGGCGTGAGAGAGAGAGTGAATGAGATGGTTTTTGTTTGTTTATTTGAACGCGCTAATCTCAGGAACAACTATACTTTATAACGTCATATATGCTAGGCTATGATTAATAGGGTAAATTTGCCTTAGTCCGTAGTGGGGTACTAGAAATATTTTTTTTTAAATTACCTCCCTAAATGAGGACCATCGTGGCGCAGAGGCGTAGCGGCTAGTTGTAAACGCGACGGTTTGAAGGTTCGATTCCCATTAGGGAAGATGGATTTTTCTATTTCTATTTTCTTCGGTTTGGAAAGTTGCGTTGAGTTCCGCCACTCAACACGCAAAGTAAAATATATATAAGCATTGTAGGCTGGCGTCAAGAGTCAAGATTCTCTGTTCTCTAGTTTCCACGTGGTGATGGGCGGAACTTAACGCCGCACGTTGTGAACTAACGGAGAGAAAAAATTAAGTTAGTATACTTAGTGTGTGTGAATCTGGTACATTAAAAAAAACTATTACACATATAGCTTCACGCTTTATCCCGCACATGGCAGGGTAGGCAGAGGGAACTGCAGGAACTATTAGAACCTAGTGTTAAGACACTCCGTTACTTAGTCCCTGCTTACTCCGTCCCCACTTTCCGCCGTTTTCGAGGCATTGCGTGTTGAGTGGCGGAACTCACGGCCGCGCTTTGCCTTAGTTGCCAGAGCAAAGGAAATGGAAATAGAAAAATCCATCTTCCCCGACTGGGGATCGAACCCAGAAACCGTCGCGTTAGCCACGTTACAGGCAGATGTTGCGCCTCTGCGCCGCGACGGTCCTCACATATTTGAGAAGATCTTTTTAAAAAGAATTATCTATATATTATTTTTTTAATTAAATTCTGCAATAAAAAAAGTAACATAAGTTAATTATGATTAGGACAAGGCAATGTAAAGCCATCAATAGAACAGTTTACGTATATATTTTAATAACAGTTAAACGCTAATTGACGTTTCTGAGAGAGAGATGTGAAGGAAACATTTCCATAACTGAATAACTCTTTTAGTTCAAGTAACTAGGTATTATGACAAAGAGATGAAAAATGTACGTCAGGGTTGTAAGGGTGTGAGCTTAGATGGAGCGGAAGCGGAAAATTTATAAGCGTTTATTTTGATATAAAATTTTCGAGTACACCACTTAGTGAATACATGAGGAGAAAAATAAAGGGAGTGACAAGACACTAAAGTCACAGTATTAAGTTATCTATGGAATTGTAAAAAAATATTTCTTTAGCCACAATGCTGTAGCGTCTCGCTTATACTTATAGTAGGATTAACACGCTCCGTTAACAACTCTCCGCCCAAATAATCCTAAATTAGTATAGACAACGTAGTGTCTAAACACTAGATTCTTCCCTCCCCTTCCATATTAAGAGAAAAAAACATAAAAATATTAAAAAAAAACATTAAATAGTCTATTAATTTCAAATTTACGCTTTCCACCAAACATAGTTCCCACTCTTCACGTGACAGATGAACACACCATAAATCACTACGATAGAGACCCAAAGACTCGAAAGCGCTATGTTAAGCTTTAAAGCTCCTTTAAGGAGATGGCTTACATTTTTATTAATAGATCCTTACAATAAAGCTATTATTTAATACTTTTACTTAACTGAAGGGAATCCAGTGCTAAGACACTCTTTCCTCCCTTTTCTTAATATAGCATGTTAGAATGACGGAGAAAATCTTGGCTCGAAGTGTTAAGACACTCTCTTTTCTTGTATACAACGTTCTGGGTAGCGGATTCAACACTGCAGTTTTAAAATTGCATATCTATGACAGTCAGTGAAATTATTTTAGCTTGTTTATATGAAAATAATACATACCCCAAATTTAGAATCGAACACGCAACCATCTCTTTATCAAGAAGCTATCCCGCAAAACAGAAAGCTTTCCCGCTGTATGCGGGATGCAGCGTGAAAGTCAAAATGATAATATCGACTTCTCCTTAACTAAATTTAACACGGTATGCAAGTGTGACTGGTTGGTATATTTGTATTTTGCTATGTAGGCGTTAGGTTAGGCTGTAAATATTCATTTATTTACTATTTACCACAGTTAAATGTAGAGGAGAGAGGAGTGTCTTAACACTCTGCTTTTTATCTTCATTGGATTTAGAATATTGTTTTTTTAACAAGCCGCGTATTTTGTATATAAAAAGATTGATGAATTAAGATTATAGGGGAAAGCAGGGACTAAGCAATGGAGTGTCTTAACACTAGGTTCTTATGGTTCCTGCAGTTCTCACTGTCTACCCTGCTCTGTGGTGTGAAGCGTGAAGACATAAAAAAAATAAAAAAATAATAAAGAATCTATCTGTAAACGTGACGGTCTGAAAGTTCGATTCCCACAAGTGGGGAATTAATTATTTTCTTTAAAATCACTATTTTCCTTCATATTTCTATTAGGTTATAGACACTGTGCCTTTATAAAATAGAAATATTAAAATTTAGCAAGTATAGCCCACAAGCATAGTCTACAAATGTAGCCCAGATGATGATTAACTTGATATAATACAGCCTATTTATAGATAAATAGGCTATGGAACTTATTAAAAAAAAAAACGAATCACTAGTTCTTGAGATAAACGGGCTCGAGCAAACAAACTCTTCAGCTTTATTCGTATAGATATGTAAATACACAGAATATATTCTCTCATGTCATGTACTTCAGTTATATTTTGATTTGTACTCAAATTTAGATATAAGTACCCGTCGTACCGTAGCGGCATAGCTTTTGCCTGTAGGGTGAATGTTGTGGGTTCGATTTCTATATATATATATATATATATATATATATATATATATATATATATATATATATATATATATATATATATATATATATATATATATATATATATATATATATATATATATATATATATATATATATATATATATATATATATATATATATATATATATATATATATATATATATATATATATATATATATATATATATATATATATATATATATATACTTAGTCTGGCCATAAATACTGTTACTATTCAAAAAAAGAAAATATTACGTTTGAATTTGGAATCTGTCATTTTTATATGATTGCTTGATGTGTTTTCTTATTTTCGCGCCATTATATTGTTAAATATTTTGTTATATTAAAATGGAGTGGGGTGATAAAGAGAACCGAATCGCTGTGATTGCCTTACATAAAGTAGGTATGGAGAAAAGTGCAATTTTTAAAACCCTCCACCCGCTTGGTATTAGTCAAATGTTTGTTTACCGGGCTATTGATAGGTACAATGATACCTCCTCTGTTTGTGACAGAAAAAGATCTGGCCGTCCACGTACCGTTCGTGTGAAAAAGGTGATTAAAGCAGTTAGGGAAAGAATTCGAAGAAATCCTGTCCGTAAGCAAAAGATTTTATCTCGGGAGATGAAGATAGCTCCTAGAAACATGTCGCGTATATTAAAAGATGACTTAGGACTTGCAGCCTATAAGAGACGTACTGGTCACTTCTTAACTGATAATTTAAAGAAGAATAGGGTGGTAAAATCCAAACAACTACTTAAGCGGTACGCAAAGGGAGGTCACAAAAAAATTTTGTTTACGGATGAGAAAATTTTTACAATTGAGCAGTATTTTAATAAACAAAATGACCGTATTTATGCTGGAAGCTCTAAAGAAGCTTCGCAATTAGTAAACAGAGTACAACGTGGGCATTATCCCACTTCAGTGATGGTTTGGTGGGGTGTTAGCTATGAAGGGGTGACTGAGCCATATTTTTGTGAAAAAGGTATTAAAACGTCGGCACAAGTTTATCAAAATACCATTCTTGAGACGGTAGTTAAGTCTTTAACACCATGTTCAATAACAAAGAATAGTGCTTTCAACAAGACTCGGCACCGGGTCATAGAGCTCGATCCACCCAATCTTGGTTGAAAACTAACGTTCCGGACTTTATCAGCACTGAAAACTGGCCGTCGTCAAGTCCTGACCTAAATCCATTGGATTATGATTTATGGTCAGTTTTAGAGAGTAAGGCTTGCTCTAAACGCCATGATAATTTGGAGTCCCTAAAACGATCCATTCGGTTGGCAGTGAAGAATTTTCCTCTAGAAAGAGTTCGTGCTGCTATTGATAACTGGCCTCAACGTTTAAAAGACTGTATTGCAGCCAATGGGGACCACTTCGAATAAACATTGTATATTTTTAATAGTTATATATTGATGTATTAAACTAACTCACTATGAAAGGAATAAATGTTACGTATAAAAAAAAAAATCGTGCTTTTCTTTATAACAATATTTATGGCAAGACTAAGTATATATATATATATATATATATATATATATATATATATATATATATATATATATATATATATATATATATATATATATATATATATATATATATATATATATATATATATATATATATATATATATATATATATATATATATATATATATATATATATATATATATATATATATATATATATATATATATATATATATATATATATATATATATATATATATATATATATATATATATATATATATATATATATATATATATTTGTAATAACTTTTTTTTTTCTTTTTTTTTTTTTAGCTTCACGCTTTATCCCGCACATGGCAGGGTAGGCAGAGGGAACTGCAGGAACCATAAGAATCTAGTGTTAAGACACTCCGTTACTTAGTCCCTGTTTACTCCGTCCCCACTTTCCGCCGTTTTCGAGGCATTGCGTGTTGACTGGCGGAACTCAACGCCGCGCTTTGCCTAGTTTGCCAGAGCGAAGAAAATGGAAATAGAAAAATCCATCTTCTCCGACTGGGGATCGAACCCAGTAACCGTCGCGTTACAGGCAGACGTTGCGCCTCTGCGCCACGACGGTCCTCTAACTTATTATATTACTAAATTTTGACATTAACTTCAAAGTTACGCTCAATAAATTGACAACAAACGTTTTTGTAAACACCCACGCGAGGTATTTATTATAAAATGTGCGAATTTTATTCGGGTTTTATTTTGGTCCTAATGTGACAGCGTCCGGTAACTTGGTTCATGACTCGATGAGGGCATCGTGGTGCAGTGGAATAGCTGGCTATAAGCGTGGTAGTGGGTTCTTTAACCATATGAGGGAATAAATTGTTTATATTTTCTAGCTTCTACAGAATAAAATCTTGTCACCAGAATTGTCTTGTTATAAATAAATAAGAATGATAATGATATATGGTTTTGTTATGTCTTCACGCTTTATCCTGCATATGGCAAGGTGGGCAGAGGGAATTGCAGGAACTATAGAAACCTAGTGACACTCCGTTGCTTAGTCTCTGCTTTCTCCGTCTCCGTTTTCCGCCTTTTTCGAGGCATTGCGTGTTTAGTGGTGGAATTCAACGTCGCGATTTGCCTGGTTTCCACAAGGAAGAAAATGGAAATAGAAAAATCCATCTTCCTCGTGTGGGAATCGAACCCATAAACCGTCGTGTTTACGAGAAGAAGACAGGGATGTTATTATGATAATTTCTACGATTGTATTATAAATACTATACCAGTATTTATTTATTAAAGATTTTTGGGGACAGATTTAGATACCTTAGTTGTGTGAGATTTCCAAGAGTCACTTTCCCAATATATGCCTATATTCCCTATAATCAACACAAACCAAATCGCGTGCTAGAGTTGCCAGTTCATATAAATAATAATACGAATATTCCCCACAAAATGATAAAAAATACAAATGACAATTCATTCAGTTGCAATAAAAGCCATGATTTATACGAACTAGTCATGTTATAGGTAAAGAAGTGGCAAAAACACTTGAGGCAACATCGACGTGGTGACCGTGGACCGGCAACACTTACAACTTGTACTAGCGTGTGGTAAAGTTATTTAGATTATTATTACAAACACGCTTTATCCCGCAAATATACGGGAAGGGAATCTTGGGACAGGGAAGGAATATGCTTTAAGAATATATATAAAAATTTTGAACCTAGCGGGATTTGAAACCGCGTCCTGTTGCGAACTGTGCTAGCGCTCTGACCACTAAGCCATGCGTTCTTCAACATGATGCGTCGAAATTCTTATACGCTTTATACAACTTATGGCGTTTTTCTTTAAGTATATTTCCATCTTTTATATTTTGAAAATAACAACTTTTATAAATATTTTATCTAACCTATACCGTCGTGGCTCAGAGGCGTAACCTGTAAACGAGAGGGTTGGAGGGTTCGATTCTCTCTTGGGGAAGATATATTTTTCTATTTCCATTTTCTTCGCTCTGGAAACTAGGCAAAGCGCGGCGTTGCGTTCCGCCACTCAACACACAATGCCTCGAAAAAAGTGGAAAGCACAGAAAACGGGGACTAAGCAACGGAGTTTCTTAACAATAGGTTCTATGGTTCCTGCAGTTCTCTCTGCCTACCCTGCAATATACGGGATAAAGCGTGAAGCTAAAAAAAAGCTAACATAAGCTCTTGACACACAAGTACATTAATTTAAAAAATAACACCCGACTTGATAAATAACTTTAACTAATTACTTTTAAAAATTCCATTCCACTACGTAATGTAATTACGTGTTCAATATTGCACATAAAAGGGTGCTTTTTCATTAAAATTCTATACAAATCATAATTTTTATTAAAGGTAAAGCCAAAAGGCAGTGCATAGGCTTTTTTATTTCTTATTATTATTTATACTCGAAATCTAATTACCCCAATGAATCGAGAATTCACGATAGTGATTGATGACTAAGGATTTGGTCACGTTGGTGGAATTCGCTTTTGGTGTTAGGCATTCAGATTTTAAGGCTTTTTTAAAATGTATATATATATATATATATATATATATATATATATATATATATATATATATATATATATATATATATATATATATATATATATATATATATATATATATATATATATATATATATATATATATATATATATATATATATATATATATATATATATATATATATATATATATATATATATATATATATATATATATATATATATATATATATATATATATATATATATATATATATATATATATATATATACATATATAATAAGTTCTTTGATTTTCGCGATTTTTATACATTTAAATAAAATAATTTAAACGGATTTATAGCGTATATTAACATTTTTTGTGAAACCCGACGTTTCGAACACTTTGCAGTAGTCCGTGGTCACGAGTAGACCCATGATATATGACCCGATAAATCCGTTTAAATTGTTTTATTTAAAATGTATATATATATATATATATATATATCTATATATATATATATATATATATATATATATATATATATATATATATATATATATATATATATATATATATATATATATATATATATATATATATATATATATATATATATGTATATATATCTTCAATTCGTAGTTGAAGTGAATTTTAAAGGAGATCACACCTTTAGTAGCCAGGTGTAGAATCCATCATAACAACAATGTTAATTTGGCAAGCCGTCCCGGGATGATTACGAGGCCTCACTTTTGGGTGAAAATATGACGAAAAAAAAACATAAAAAAATCACACTCCCGGTTAATGAACTGAGGATAAAGAATGAATTTGGATAAAGTTTGGAAGTAATCTTTAAAAATGTTCTGATAAATCTTTTACCCCCTATGGTGTAGTGGTGATAAGTGCTGTGGATTCGGTATGAATCTAACGTTTAAGTAAGTTAGACTTGTAAACTAAATAATTTATTTCATTTGAAGCTTTATCTTAGGAATTATATATATATATATATATATATATATATATATATATATATATATATATATATATATATATATATATATATATATATATATATATATATATATATATATATATATATATATATATATATATATATATATATATATATATATATATATATATATATATATATATATATATATATATATATATATATATATATATATATATATATATATATATATATATATATATATATATATATATATATATATATATATATATATATATATATATATATATAGACTATGTAGAATATTTAATAGCCTAGGTACAGTCCATAACCATATATACGCTACTCATCTCGAACAACAATGTCTCGAAAACTGGACAAAGAGGAGAACGGAGAACGAAGTGATTTAAACTCTCTTTACTATATAGGGAATACAACAATGTGTTAATGTTGGATAAAATATTTATTATGTTATTTATAGAGACACTATATGTATGGTCAAATATACTGTCTTATGTTTTGGTGTAAACTCATATAAAATGGAGTTTTTTTATTATAACTTCTCTCACTCTCTACTCTCTAACTAAGATTTTTTAGCTTCACGCTTTATCCCGCATTACAGGGTAGGCAGAGGAAACTGCAGGAACCATATGAACCTAGTGTTAAGACACTCCGTTACTTAGTCCCTGCTTACTAAAATTATATACATATATAAGTCTAGCAGTACTGTAATACGATAGTTCTCAGTTCGACATCCATCCGGGTGAATTTATTCTCCTTTTTTTCTACCTCCAGTACTAAACACGCGATTTCTCTACATTCTCCCGCCTTATCCCGCTGCGGGATACAGCGTGAAGGTAAAAAAACGCTATATATTTGTCTAAAACACTTTTGTATCCATCTATCTCGTTGAATACCACTCGAGACGCGCCCGTTAAATTTATTTCTTAAACAAACACATAGAAAAAATACTGTGCACTAGTGGGCCACACAGAGACGTAAATAAAAACACACTCGCTTAAAGAAATATCCTCGTACAGTCGGAGGTCGCAGGTTCCTTTTACAAAGTTGAAGTACGCACATTTCATTCTATACTAGTTTCCAGCTATGACTTTTCTTGAAATATATGTTGTATTTGACGGTAGAGTTCTGATTTATATATATATATATATATATATATATATATATATATATATATATATATATATATATATATATATATATATATATATATATATATATATATATATATATATATATATATATATATATATATATATATATATATATATATATATATATATATATATATATATATATATATATATATATATATATATATATATATATATATATAAGCATATGTATGTATAAGTGCCAAATCAACTCATGAACACAGCTAACCAGTTTACAAAATATGCGCCATACTTTTTCTCTTTAATGTCATCCCAATAGCTAACTATAGCTTCAAGCATATGCCAGTAAAGGCAAAGAAAAAGAGAGACAGAGAGAATCTGACGTTCAAGGTCTCGACGTTAACGGAGTGTCTTAACACTTGCTTTGGAAGGTTTTTGCGTTGTCCCCTGCCTACCCTGCTATATGCGGAATAAAGCGTGAAGCTATGAAAAAAGATAATACGCTTATATGGCGGAACTCAATGTCGCTCTTTTTTTTATAGACAGATTATAAAATAATTTGATATCTTCAAACGGGAATCGAACCCCACAACCACCGTTTATTTACACTTGGATAGTAACTAATAGAAAAGTATGAGCGTAAAAGTTTAATGTATGTTATTAAAGAAAAGTTTATTAGAAACGTAACTTTTTTTTTAGCTTCACGCTTTATCCTGCACATGGCAGGGTAGGCAGAGGGAACTGAACGGGCCGTGGGAACATAGTATTAAGACACTCCGTTGCTTAGTTCCTGCTTTCTCCGTCCCCGGAGACGAAGAACATAACTTATTTAGCTTTAATCCTATAAGCGACAGCGTTTTTATTTTTAGTAGGCTTGAATTTTCCAAATACAACCACTTGATTGGGAATCGAACCCACGATCCTTAAGTTTAGCAGTTGGATAGTATATATAAACGTAAAGTTTCAATTATGTTGTTATATAGTTTATTAATGAACAAGAGCTACTAAGCCTTAATTCTATAAGCGACAGCGTTTTTATATAATTTAGACAGAAATCGATATTTTTTCTCTTCAAAGTTTATTTTTATTATATTTAGTTATACTTGTGTTATTTCATTAAAGATCCTTAATGACGTTTTACTCAATTTTTTTTTCACTGTTGTGAAACTGAGGCGTAGCGTCTGCCTGTAAACGCGCTTGGGGGTTCGATTCCCAGTCGGAGAATATGGATTTTTACACTTCTATTTTCTTCACTTTATCACTAAGCAAAAGAGTGGCGTTGAGTTTCGTCACTCAATACGCAATGCTAGGTTAATAACGCTAGGTTCCTGCGGTCCCCTCTGCTATGTACGGGATAAAGTGTAAAGCTATGAAAAAACATATCCTGGTGTCGACACTGTCAAGTTGGCGGAACTGAACGCCGCTTCTGCGCGCGCAGAGAGAGGCAGAGAGCGTATGCCAGACACGTCACGCAATGATGATTCATTGTCGAAATTGATATGGAATCTACATCCACATCGATATGAAAGCCTTAATCTCCGTTCTCCTTATCAAAATAAGATATTAATACGATCATTTTAGGACGCCACAGGCAAACTTTTACAAATTATCGGTAAGCTTAAGTTCTATAAAGCTTTTTTTTTAATTTTATTAATACTGTCCGAGTGTCCGGTCTCGCCTAAAGCTACGAACCGATTGAAATGGAGCTTTTTGTTTTTTATTTGTACATGTTTGCCTTATAGAATGTTGCGAACATATATATCCTGGTGTCGACACTATATATATATATATATATATATATATATATATATATATATATATATATATATATATATATATATATATATATATATATATATATATATATATATATATATATATATATATATATATATATATATATATATATATATATATATATATATATATATATATATATATATATATATATATATATATATATATATATATATATATATATATATATATATATATATATATATAATATATATATATATATATATATATATATATTATATATATATATATATAGCAAATAAAAATACGCGTTGATGTCTTTTATATGAAAAATATTGTTCCAGCGTGATCAACTCTCAATAGTAATTTTGTATTGATGAAGAAAATGGAATGTAAAATTTACTTTTAATTACCAACTTCAAGAGAAACAGATTAATTTTTTTGGAGCATTTGACGAGACTGTCATGTCAATGCATAAAATCATCTGAAAATGAATTTCAGTTTTTTATTTTAAAGTTTATTTTTTAGCTTCACACTTTATCCCGCACATGGGCAGGGTAGGCAGAGGGAACTGCAGGAACCATACGAACCTAGTGTTAAGACACTCCGTTGCTTAGTCCTTGCTTTCTCCGCTCCCGCTTTCCGCCGTTTTCGAGACATTGCGTGTTGAGTAGCGGAACTCAACGCCGCTAGTTTAAAGATGTAGCGATATTATATTTTATAATTCTATAGTACATTCAAGAAATAACCTAACAAGAAAAATTTAGCTTTTACTAGATTTATGTTTATAAATTTTTAAATTTGAATTTTAATCTCACTACCTGTATTTACTGTCTACCTGTATGTAATGTTTACTACCTACGGTTGTTTTGTTCAACATCACAACAGTATTTCAAATATTGAAGACAACTTTTATAATACGACTATAGTCTACCAAAAGTCTATATAAATGTGCAAACCTATTTTATTATTCAAGTTAAATACTAATCTTAAATATCAAATTTATTTTACTAATTTAATAAATTTTTTTTTACTATAATCTGTAAGCTTTTTAGTTAAATTAATAAAATTAATTAAAAAAAAACATAATTAAATTATTGATCTAAGTATAGTCACATGAAACCTAAGATATTTATTAAAAAACTTTATATCGGACACGTTTATTAATAAATCGTATTAAAAATAATCCAACAGCTATAAAACGTTCCTCTTCAACATCAATTTATTAGATTCAAAGCAAATACTATAATTTTATAACTAACTGCCCTATCAATGAATCACTGTTCAGGGGCATAACTCACGCTTACTATAATGATCTATAGATCCTATAGATCGAGCGCTGGATCGTTCAAAGAAATCATCGGAAAAAAGTCAAACGCACTACCATAATGCATGCCATTATAACTGTCCCTTTCACTCGTATTGTTAAATACGTGTTAGATAGAGACAGAAATCCTCTTATTGAGGCGTGCATGTTCTTACTTGAGGCAGTCTTGAACTGGACATCGTTGGGTGTGGACGTGTTTTTTGTCAGCATAATTTTCTTTGAAAGCAAAATTTCAGTTTTTCATGTGATTTTTCGAAAGTTTCTTTAAATATTGTTGACTGTATTGAAAAGTGGGTATTGCTCTAACTGTTGAAAGATTAAATCTCTAAGGAATTTTGTGTATTGTGTTAAAATCTATGTGTTTACGTGAAATGGGATTTCGTGTCGCCGATCTATGAATTACGGTTCGTATCGATCTATTTTGTATGTTTATTTTTGAGATAGCTTTTGTTAGTTTCTCTATTATTAGGAATATGGAATAGTCTTTAGAAAGCTTTGATAAAGCTTTGCACTTAGCTTTTGAATTTCCCATAGTACAATAACTGAGAATTATTAGAAATTTACTATCGCACATTTTCTATATTCCATATAATAAATATTTCAAATTTTAAAGGAAAAAAGGATGAAAATATATATATATTTAACATTTTCACACATTTATGTACACCAATACCCATTTACTTAGCACTCATTTTATTTTATATTACCCTGGCTATAATAAAAAAGGTTGTAGTAACGGTGTCTTGTGATATACATATACTTTACTTAAAAATTCCATAGAAATCACACAACATTAAGGCAAATTACACATTTATCACGAGCAAGCATGAATTTTACATAACAGCTCTATAATTTTAATGTAAAAACATTTAAAAGCTATAATTTTTTATATATTGTCACTAAAGTTTATTATTGTATATGAATATATATTGTAGAATTGGTTATATGTGTTTGTATTTAAATGAATAACAAATTAAATAGTTAGCTAGTATCTGATTGTACACGCGATAGTTGTAGGTTCACTTCCAGTCTATTGAGTTATAAATTTTCATTTATTTACTTTGACAAAACAAAACGCGGCGTTAAGCTCTTAAATCAAAATATAATTTAATAATCTATCTTGACACTACTTTCTCTCCGCCTAATAATGCGTGATAAAGCGTGAAGCTGCGAGAAATAAAGTTTACATAGACACTGGTGTCACACAGTAGACTATATGAAGATCAAGCAAAATAAACACTTAAAAGTTTAACGAACTGTCAGACACGGTTGGTTTTATGTTACCATAGATTCCTTACGACTCTACTTATATTTTTTTTAAAAGTTATAGCTGTTGTAACGTTTTTTAATCTGATAGTAAATATTGCTGTCAATTTGCTTTTAAAAATTTAATTTCTGTAAAGTTATTGTTTGTTAAAACTTAAGTAACTTTAGGTATTACAAATAAAAGAAGCAAAAGAAAATAATCCTAAGCAGAGATATTACAATATCTTTATAATTAGTAGGTAGGTATAATACGGAGTGTCTTAGCACTAGGTTCCCACAGTCCCTGCAGTTCCCTCTGCCTACCCTGCGTTGTGCGGGATAAAGCGTGAAGCTAAAAAAAAAATAAAAGAAATCACATGCGAAAAATGTAGAGTTCTATCACTCCCAAACAATTTGGTAGTCATTTTTATGAATAAAATATATATAATTAGGTGTTATGTACTCAAAATAGAGAAATCATAATATATATGAATCTCTCTTTTACTTTCACGCCATATCCCGCATACAGCAGTTTAAGGAGATGGAACCTATTGTTAAAACACTCCGTTTCCGGCTTTCCACCTAATTCGAGAGACAACTCTCTTTTAGATTCACGCTGTATCCCGCATATAACATGTTAAGTAGATAGAGCCTAGTGTCAAAACACTCCGCTCCCAAATTTCTAATTCTAGACGCACGCGTTAAATAGCGGAGTTAAACACCGTGTTAAGTTTTCCTTTACTAAATAGAATGATTTTAATCTAAATAGAATCAGTACAATATTGAAAACGTACATAAAACTTTATATTATACTGCCAAGTACAAGATAAACCCACTGTTTTATCAAACACGATGAAGTCCTCATACTGTTTATAACTTTTGATAAAGTATGTTATTTTATCTCTTGCTATAAAATTGACATATTGTTATTTGCCTTGTATATTGTATATATATAGATATACATATATATGTTGTGACGTGGGTTTTCTTATCCAGACAGGAAAGGCTCGTAGATAAATATTTATGACCTAACTCTCTCACAAACAGAAATATAGAGATACTAGAGAAAAACTATATTTTTTTGTTTCAATATTCAACAGTAGTTGTATTTTGTAGATATTTGAGAAGGTTATTTATATATTTGTGTACGTTCCTTTTAAAGATATATGTTAATATATCTTACCTTAATTTGTGTATAAAGACACACAAATTTGCCTAAATAATATGTAAATATATATATATATATATATATATATATATATATATATATATATATATATATATATATATATATATATATATATATATATATATATATATATATATATATATATATATATATATATATATATATATATATATATATATATATATATATATATATATATATAATATATATATATATATATATATATATATATATATATATATATATATATATATATATATATATATATATATATATATATATATATATATATATATATATATATATATATATATATATATATATATATATATATATATATATATACATATTATTTAGGCAAATTTGTGTGTCTTTATATATGAGGACCGTCGTGGCGCAGAGGCGCAACGTCTGCCTGTAACGACGGTTACTGGGTTCGATCCCCAGTCGGAGAAGATGGATTTTTCTATTTCCATTTTCTTCGCTCTGGTAAACTAGGCAAAGCGCGGCGTTGAGTTCCGCCACTCAACACGCAATGCCTCGAAAACGGCGGAAAGCGGGGACGGAGAAAGCAGGGGCTAAGCAACGGAGTGTCTTAACACTAGGTTCCCACGGTCCCTGCAGTTCCCTCTGCCTACCCTGCCTTGTGCGGGATAAAGCGTGAAGCTAAAAAAAAAAAAAAAAAAAACATATATATATATATATATATATATATATATATATATATATATATATATATATATATATATATATATATATATATATATATATATATATATATATATATATACTGGAAAGAATTTCAATAAATTCAATATTTTTTTATTCAATATATACAAATATAATTGTATTATATACAACATATATACTATTGTACGTGTTTTATGCACAAACTCTACATATACATATGTAACTCTATCCAGGAATCGACTTCACGACTTGAGTCATTATACAGCTTCCACACTAGACAGCTGCTCATTAACTTTTCAGTATTAATGTCAAACAAGAAATATGAGTCATGTTTCTCAGATATCGTTAGAATCGAAATCTAGGCATTGTTTTAGATTTACGTAACCCTCGGCTTACTGTTGTAAAGTGAAGTGAACTGAACTGGTTTAATATGTACAGATCAAATGAAATATATGAATAAGGTAGCTATTTTCTTTTAAATTAGAATGTTAATGTTCGAATGGTGTTAATTGGTCTTGTTAAGAAAAATACAGCGTTGAGTTACGCAATTTAACATTTTATGTAGAGATATGCAGCGTTAGGTTCTTTCTCTGCTTTATATTTAATCAAAAGATTAGTTGTCAGGTAGAGCCTTTTTATAATGTCAGGTAAGGCTATACGTTATACAGTACGAGTGTTTATATTTATTTAATGTATAAATGGTGTTAGTAATGAATAACAATACATTATAATACGTACATATACAACTTCACGCTTTATCCCTAGTGGGGTAGTCAGAGAGGACGGAGCGCCAAACGCTGTGGTCCCTGCATACCTCTTTCGCCTCGTCCACTGTCATTAACCTCTTCATACGTGGTCTCTGGGGAGTCCTCTTGCTTTTTACGTGACCTTTCTTCAGTATCTTCATTATTGCGTTTTCGAGAGATAACCGATGTGTCCCCTTACCACCTTTACTTTATGGTAGAGTCAAGCAAAATACAATTTTATAAATAATAACTAAGGCAAAAGTAATAACATCAAAAGGAAGTAGAGCTTACTTAAAAGAACCATATAGTAATCTAAAGATTTTTTTGAAATATTTAAAATATTATCGGCTCGATACATCGTTGGGGTAAAATCGTATAAATATTTACACGAGAGTTGAACCTGTGACCTATGACTCAATGGTCACTTCCACGACATACAGTTTCTAGTTAACATAAAAGAATAATGAACGAATTAATTATTTTGAACCGTCTAAGATTTTCCAAACTGATTGCGCTTGTTAAAAAAATCCAGTATATTTTATTGCTATGTTTGTAAATTTTAAAGGTGTTTTAATGGGATTTCGGTTGCTTTTTGGACAGAGTAGATGTTTTTTTCAAATATATACAATAAACAGCTAAAGTTACCTAATTTATTAACTGAAAACGAAATTTTTTAACTGAAAGCTTCACGCTTTAACCAGCATATTGCAGGGTAGGCAGTGGGAACTGCAGGAACCATATCAACCTAGTGTTAAGACACTCCCTTGCTTAGTCTCTGCTTTCTCCGTCCCCGCTTTCTGCCTTTTTAGAAGCATTGCGTGTTGAGTGGTGGGACTCAACGCCGCGCTTTGTTAGTTTCCAGAGTGAAGAAAATGGAAATAGAAAAATCCAGAGAATCCTTCCCCGAGTGGGAATCGAACTCTCAAACCGTCGCGTTTACAGGCAGACGCTACGCCTCTGCGCACGACGGTCCTCAAAAAATATTATTTATCTATTTATTTATAAGTATACAGTCAGTGATTTAGTGAAATTCTTATTTTTTTGACACTACTTAACTATGAATGGAGAAGCCTTAAATTAGTTTTTCTCTTTTTCAAACCCGCTGTATATAGGATACAGGTGATTTTTTTGTAATTAGTTAATATAATAAATATGAATAATATTTGAAATCTATAAAAATATTAGTTTTATATAAATAATAATAGTTTTTATCTGGTTAAGTAGTGAGGAATGAAGTAAATGCGACGGTTTTTGGGTTCGAATCCAACTCGAAGAAGCTGGAATATTTCATTTTCTATCTTCGCTCCGACGACTAGGCAAAGCGCGTTGTTGACTTCCCTCACTCAACACACAATGCCTCGAAAAGGTAGAAAGCAGGATACAGAGAGTCTTAACACTAGGTTGCACTGCTATAAGCGTATATATATATATATATATATATATATATATATATATATATATATATATATATATATATATATATATATATATATATATATATATATATATATATATATATATATATATATATATATATATATATATATAATAGAAAGAAGAGATAGAAATTTGTACCACCAATTTAAAAAAAAAAACCAAACAAAATCATCATGACATCGTTAGTTTAAAGCATGTTTATATTAAGTTAAATAAAGTATTCGTTTGATCGGTTTTCGAATTTGCATGAGAATTGCTTCGTATATACATAAAATTTGATAGTTTATTGGCATATAGATGACCTTTTGCACGCCGTGTTTGATTCTAAACCGACATGTTAGTGTAGGTAGGTTTATTTTAAGTTTCACGCTCTATCCCGCATATTGAAAAGTTAGAGTGAAAACACTAACTCCTTACAAATATTTGTAGAAAAAAAGTAAGCTGGAAAGTAGTAGAAAAGGTGCACCTTTGTGAATATATTTTGTAATAGTATGAAAACGCGACAGTTTTGGGTTCGATGTCCATTATAGAAAATGAAGATTTATTTACCTTTAAAATCAAGGTAAAGAAAAACCTATACTTACACACACACACACACACACATATATATATATATATATATATATATATATATATATATATATATATATATATATATATATATATATATATATATATATATATATATATATATATATATATATATATATATATATATATATATATATATATATATATATATATATATGTTCAAGTAATAAATGTCAATGCCAGACCAATATATAACGTTCAGATGGCAGTCGTAAAAACAAAAAATATGTCACACATATGCTATTATTTGACTTAAGTTGTGCATACAGGTTTTTATTATTAAAATGTTTAAGGAACCTACGACCATGACCGTTCACAGTACATATGTATATATATTTATTTTTTATGTCTTCGCGCTTCCCGCACGTGGCTAGGTAGGCAGAGGGAACTGCAGGAACCATAGTAACCCAGTGTTGAGACACTCCGTTGCTTTTTCCTTGCTTCCATCCCCGCTTTCCACCTTTTTAGGTATTTAGGCTTTATATATATATATATATATATATATATATATATATATATATATATATATATATATATATATATATATATATATATATATATATATATATATATATATATATATATATATATATATATATATATATATATATATATATATATATATATATATATATATATATATATATATATATATATATATATATATATATATATATATAATATATATATTTATATATACATTCTATTTATTTCGTGGGAATAAGCGGAGAGATGAATATACAAAAAACTATAACAATAAAGATATCGTGATGACCAACGCGGTCAGAAAGAGGTCACGATTAGTATTAGGATTCATTGTATAATATACAAGCGTTTTGTCCTTCGTTACTCATCTTGTGTATAACATTTTGGGTTCTGTATGTTTATATATATAAAAATATATTCTTTTAAATACTTTACGTTAATTTAGGTCTAGATAGCGGTGTTAAACGCTGTATTTTGTATACTTACACACTGGATTCATATACAAACGTATATGTATATAATAATAACAAATATATACATATATATTAAGAAATTTCAATTTGCGGCGTTGAGTTCCGCCAAAGAACGTAATTTTACAGTGATATTTTTCATTCCATTAATTAATTCTAGAACCTTTTGAAAGTTTTGAAGATATACAGAACCTCTGCTTTCGTAATAATGGCTTCATAAGGAATTTATCTCGACCGCCCTTTGACACGACTTTGTCAATAAAAAAGTGAAATTTTCAAACCTTTAACAAAGTGATAATAATGCAGCGGAAAAAGAGAGTCAATTTGAAAGGAAATGGCTTTAAAATGGTAAATTCTGTACGTCAAGGTATCCAGTACAAATTGTGAAGTAAAAAATGATTTAACTTCATCTATTTGATTATAAGCGCGACGTTAGTGGGTTCTATTCCTAGTTAGAATAATGATTACTTTAATTATTCTCACCCTGGCAATAAGGCATAACGCGGTGTTGAGTTCTGCCGATATTTAGAAAGACGGAGAACGGAGTGTTTTAATAATAGCTTTATGCTTTATTCCGCACACAGCAGGGTAGGCATAGTGAAGTCCAGAAACCATAGGAACCTCGTATTAAGAAACTCTAAAAATATCCAAATATCCAACTTACCTGATTGGGAATCGAACCCACAAACCGTGGTTTATAGGCAGACCTTTTTTAACAATAGATTCTTTCTACCGTGCTGATTAAGCGCAGAGTTAAGTTACGCCACTCACGACAAATGTATATCTATAATTTTCGAAAATAGTGTCTTAACACTAAATTCCTTCAGCTTTTACGTGAAATATTTAAAGAAAATCCCCCTAAATTGAATTTGAACCCACTAGCTTTTACTCATCCATATATTAGTTTACGCTAAGATCATTGTAAATTAAAATCAAGTGTTAAATCGCAATGATGCCAACGTAACAACGTGGAATATATTACAGTACCGTGGGAATAGATGAATAGTGAAGAATATTAACTACAGTTTATGGGTAGGAGGTAGGTTTTGTATAAATCTCTTGGCAGGTGGTCGCGGCTTCGAGTCCTCCTAAATCGTTTTGTAGATATTAGAGGTATTTCACTATATATACTACCTTGACTGGCTGTTCCTATCTATATTTACTTGCGGTGTTAAACTATGCCAATTATTACGTATTATCATTATTAGCATCATAATTAGGCTTTTTTGGTAGATTTATTAGCAAAAATCTGCTATTTTGATTTTTTAAAGCTTCACGCTTTATCCCATATATAGTAGGATAGGCAGAGAGTGGAGGAAGTGTTAAAACTTTCAGTACATTCTCTTCAAGTTTATTTCATTTTCATCGATCAATTGTAGAGTTATGTCACAATACCTTCAATATGAGGTATATTGCATAATAAATAAAAATAATGTAGTAAATAAATCTCTCTGTTCTCTATTTTATATCCAAATAGAGAATATTTTAGACAGGTGGCGGAACTTAACGCCGTTTTGTATTTTTTTTTTAGCTTCACGCTTTATCCCGCACGTGGCAGTGTAGGCAGAGGGAACTGCAGGAACCGTGTAACATAGTGTCAGGACACTCCGTTGCTCAGTCCCTGCTTTCTCCGTCCCTTTTAAATTGATTTTTTTTTAACTTGCAGCAACCAGGAACAAAACCCGCTACAACTGTGAACTAACTCAAGTATTTAGTCAACACTGACTAAATACGTAACTAAGAAACGTAAATCACAATTCAGTTGTAATATATTACATAATAACTCATATATTTTATAGCTAAAGTAACAATGTATGTCTTAAAATTTACGATTTGACAATATTTGAAAATAGTTTGTGTTGCTTTGAAGGAAGTTGTGGGTTCAATTCTCTTTTATGTGTTTTTTTTTAGCTTCACGCTTTATCCCGCATATAGCAGGATAGGCAGAGGGAACTGCAGGAACTGTTGGAACTAAGATGTTAAGAAACTTTGTTTCCCCTTTCGTCTTTTAAGGCATTCTGTATATATTAACGGAACTGAACGCTGCGATTTACCTAGTAGCGATTTTAGTAGAAAATGGAAAATGAAAAAAAGCAATTTTAAGTATGACTATTTCCTATATACACATATATACAGGGACAAACTATATGTATATATTTGTATATATACACCTATTCCAAGATATGAACTCACTCCCCATTACCTTCGGAAGCTAGCCAACAACCCCAAACTAAAACCCAAAAAGCGCTAACAATTAAAACAATCTCGCCGATGCATTTTGACAAAACGTATAATTGTAGTTCCACTTCTGGGAACCCATACCTGGATGGGGACCGGACAAAAGGATTCTTTGCCATTAGCCTCTCAGTCTAGTTTTTGTATAGAAATATCGATGACGATCGTTCTGATGTGACGTGTACGTTTGACTGGTATTTTTGTGATTTGAGCTGTGATTAGTATTGAGAAGGTAGCGGGTTCGGTTTGGATTTTGTTGAGAAGCTGTTGCTCTGCTAAGTTGTTAGTTAAAGTTTTGATGATTGCTTTAAGTTTCTGGTGAAACGTCTTGTGAACAGATGGTTTGTAGGTTCGATTCCCGTTTGGAGAAGATGGATCATTTCATTTGCTTTTTCTTCGCTCTGGCAACTAAGTAGGCGCGGCGTTGAGTTCCACTTAGAAAAAGAAAGGCTTTATACTAGGTTTCCGCGGTTCCTGCGGTTCCCTCTGCCTACCCTGCTATAAGCGGGATGAAGTGTAACGCTACAAATTTTCTACATTGTTCTAGAATTTAGATATTTCTTCAGCAATAAAAAAACTATTTCGCGTAACTTAACACCGCTATTTGTATAAACCAAATTCAACTAAAAATTACATTAAAAAAATAATTAAATAAAAAATATCATAGAAAATGAAACAAAATCATCTAAAAACGTTAGTTAAAAAAAACTATACCCCATTTTACTTTCAAAACGTGCTCGCATCGAATCTGTTGCCTCAGGCATTACTATATATAGCTACTGAGCTATCGGGTAGTCGTGACATGCAAGTTGTAAACCATATACAGAGACGGTACTTTTGGAATAAATACATGTAATTTAAATTAAGATTCATTTGGCTAGAGGAACAATGTGTGTGAGTAAATGAGGACATAGGTTCGATTCCCGCTTGAGGTATGAATTGCTTTCATTTTAGTAGAAAGAGGAAGGTGTTGAGTTCCACTTTTTCAAAAGGAAATGAGGTAGTGTCTTAACACTTAACAAAATTTTCTTATCAAGGTTTAAAAGGGATATTATTTCTTCTATATATATATATATATATATATATATATATATATATATATATATATATATATATATATATATATATATATATATATATATATATATATATATATATATATATATATATATATATATATATATATATATATATATATATATATATATATATATATATATATATATATATATATATATATATATATATATATATATATATATATATATATATATATATATATATATATATATATATATATATATATATATATATATATATATATATATATATATATATATATATATATATATATATATATATATATATATATATATATATATATATATATATATATATATATATATATATATATATATATATATATATATATATATATATATATATATATATATATATATATATGTGTGTGTGTGTATGTGTGTTATATCTGTGACTATTAAGTTAAGACCTAAGAAATCTTATTTGCATAGATATATTATAAAATGAAGATATTGCCATACAACCAGTACACATAGGTAATTATAATAAAAAGATATATTTAACTATAGTAATATCAATAAAATATGGTCGTCTGATAGCACCTTTACAAGATCTCAGCATCTGGACCAGGTTTTAAGATTATTCTTAATAAGTACATGTTTTCACGCTTCATATCTCATAGAATAGGTATAGAAAGCTATTCTCCCTACAGAGATGCTAACAACGATATAAGTTGTATAAAGCATATAAGAATTTCAACGCGGCGTGATGAAGAACGCATGGTTCAGTGGTGAGAGCGCTTGCACGGTACGCAAGAGGACGAGGGTTCGAATCGCGCTGCGTTCGAAATTTTTATATGTTTTCTTTAAGTAGAGAAGCTATTGTTGGGATATTCGCACTTAGAGACGTCAATATATATATATATATATATATATATATATATATATATATATATATATATATATATATATATATATATATATATATATATATATATATATATATATATATATATATATATATATATATATATATATATATATATATATATATATATATATATATATATATATATATATATATATATCTCTGGATAGAGTCGTCCAATACCAGTTAAGTCGTACTGGTATTTAGGAGATATAATCATAAGACCGTTGGTATTCCAAAAATGTTACTAAGATAGTGGGTACAGTGCGCAATGAAATTGAAGAAATTTCAGTTTTGTTTTGTTTGATTACCTTTGTTTTGTTTGTCTTTAAATTGTTGTAAAATCAAGTAATTATATTTATATATTTTTATATGGATAAAATATTAATCAATTTTTATTATAAAGAAATATTGGAGAAAGTGGAGAAGTAAAGAATATAAGCATTTCTTATTTCTGTTCTATACTACAAATTAATAAGAACAATATATATTGTTTTCCTAAAAAAGAAAATCAAGGAGTACCTCTAGGTTCATTTTACGCACCCTACTTCTAAAAACAACAGTATAAAAAAAATATTTCCTCATCAAATTCGAACCCAAAACTAAAGTCCAACAATCGAAACAACATCACAAACCACCTTTTTCTACTGACCCTACTCAAAAGCATCAGAGCATATCATTCATGCGTATATATACCTGTGTTCCCAACTAACTTTTATACCTTTTTTTTCTGTCGGTCCTTATCTTTGTATCGTAACCGATATATTTTTACCAGTGAACAAAATTATTAATTCACAGTCCGATTGCTGATACTGATTACTGTGAAGTAGAGATTAGTGTTGAGTCACTACGCTTTCCGTTTTTAAAGTTATTGCGTGTTAGAATAAAGGAAACCTAGGTTAGCTTCACGCTTTATCCCCATCCAGAGTAGGTTAGGTAGATTGGACTGCAGGAACCGTGGTAAGCTAGTGTTAAGACACTATATTCTCCACTTTTTAACTTATTTGTGACGGAACTCAACGCCGAGCTTTGTTTTCTTATTAAGGAGAGGAAATTACAACATTTTAAATATGATCATTTCCTATAGTGAGGAAGACCCTTATGGCTTAAACTTCTATCATATATACAGCAATATCTATGTATTGATTTATTGAAAACATTTCTTAAGTTGGATTTGAATCTACGATCTTCACAAAGATATTGGCTAAGTGCAATTTATTAAGTGTACTATGCTTTGGCGAAGTAAATGGTTTAAAGTAACCGAATAAAGGAGAAATTCATATAAAAAATAGAATTTAAAGTCCTAGGTTTTCTTAGGTAAGTCTTAGGTTACTAGGTAAGTCTTAGGACTTGGATTAATGCGATAAAATTTATATGAAATTTTAAATTTAGTTTATAGTAGAGACACTTTCTATCAAACAACGTTTAGTTCTTTCAAACTTTAACTTCTACGTGGCTGGTTCTAGGTTCTATTCCCAGGATATGCCTTCCGATTATCTACTCCACTTTGTATGATCTTCAACAGCCTCTATGCTTAATTTTAGGGGTTGTTATATTAAGGCTTTTTCTGGCAATTTTTCAAAGGTACGGTCATTCCGTTCCTAAGGCACTCTTTGCACTATTTATTTAGTCTTTCCTTCATAGACAAGGAACAAAAGCAAGCGGCAGAGCAAAGTGGCGTGAAGCCGCAAGAAAATAAACTTAAAAAAAATAACATTGAAATATGAACCTGTAACCTCCGCATAGTAAAATTTGCACAAAACACCTACGAAGCGAAATAGAGATCAAAGTATAAAGTATCGGGACACAGTCTAAAAAACTTACACCAGACAAAATGGTATTGTCCAACAATTTTATTACTGGGGGGCAAATTCTTCTTATTGTAAACGCAATAAGGTCTAGTTTCCTATGAAACTTAAGTTATTTAGGTTTGACGTAAAATGACATCCTAAGAGTACTCGCTGAGTGGAAACCATAAAATGTTACAGCTATTTTCATTGTCTTTTAACTGGAGTTTAAACCTCGGTTAAAGAAATGATATAAAGTGAAATGTTATGTGCTTGTCAGAGTTAACTAAAGGTTAAAGGTTCGATTCCACGAAGTCTACTTTTTGTTAAAACAAAATGTTATTTAATACATTGACTCTTAATAGTACTTTTGTTAAAACGTTTTTTTTTATTGTTTCAATTTCACTCTTTATTCTGCATCCATATGTTTCTACTCTCCTAAAAGAGAAAGACTAAATAGTGGTCAGACACTTCGTTTCACTGAAAAATTACATGTTGACTTTCGTAGTTCAACGCTGCGCTTGAATTCGATACGCATTCCATATTTATGTATTCATATATATATATATATATATATATATATATATATATATATATATATATATATATATATATATATATATATATATATATATATATATATATATATATATATATATATATATATATATATATATATATATATATATATATATATATATATATATATATATGTATATATATATATATATATATATATGTATATATATATATATATATATATTATATATATATATATATATATATATATATATATATATATATATATATATATATATATATATATATATATATATATATATATATATATATATATATATATATATATATATATATATATACATTCCCCTACGGTACCCTAGTGTTCACGGTTGTAAACTTAAGCATATTATTTCGAGTATTTTTATTACAAAAACTTTTACAACTTTATCATTTTTATCTCAAAAAAAGCACAAATAGAAAGCTCTTTTTACAAAAAACAGTTTTTTTAACATCGAAGATAAACTACATATAATTAGTCTCGATTTCTGCAGATATAGTGCTTAGTTATTTTTATATTATACTATAAAGTAGGTTCGATTGCCGGTCAGATATATATATATATATATATATATATATATATATATATATATATATATATATATATATATATATATATATATATATATATATATATATATATATATATATATATATATATATATATATATATATATATATATATATATATATATATATATATATATATATATATATATATATATATATATATATATATATATATATATATATATATATATATATATATATATATATATATAAATACATAGAACCTGCTTCCTTACAATCAGTCACTATTCCTTTATCTTTGGCACGTAGCGTCTATATTGACCAAGTATAAATGAATGTAATATTATACTTCTATATAAACTAATATACTAGCACATATTGTTTATTGTTCATTTACATTTTCTTCTACTTTCTTGATGTAGAGTTTGGTGAAGTTTGGTGATATTTTACTCTACTCTCCGTTTTTTCAGTTACTAATACTTTTAATATGTAGTGATGGAATCTGTCACTGTGTTATACTCGAGACTGACGTGTTCTACACG
Organism: Dione vanillae; assembly: GCA_037178615.1. Classification (NCBI taxonomy): domain Eukaryota; kingdom Metazoa; phylum Arthropoda; class Insecta; order Lepidoptera; family Nymphalidae; genus Dione; species Dione vanillae. The sequence goes on along the minus strand of JAZFAU010000323.1, from coordinate 341,690 downwards.
AAATATAATTGATATAATTGTGTACAAGTTATTTATATGATTTTTAAAGTGTTAATCCACACTGAAGATAGAAAAATACTTTAAAAAAAACTTATAAACATTTGAACGCAGCGGGACTCGAACCCGCGTCCTCTTGCGAGCCGTGCAAGCGCTCTCACCACTGAGCCATGCGTTCTACATCTTATTTCGTTGTTAGCATCTCTGTAGGGAGATTTTTACAAAGTATTTAGTACAATATAGTCTGACATACTTATTATATAACAAAATAATTGAAGACAGTTAGTGTTCAAACACTTTGTAAGCCTCTGTTCTTTTTTCTTAAATTAGTAAGTAATTTACCTAAACCTATATATATTTACATATGCCCTTTACACATTTATATATATATATATATATATATATATATATATATATATATATATATATATTTATATATATATATATATATATATATATATATATATATATATATATATATATATATATATATATATATATATATATATATATATATATATATATATATATATATATATATATATATATATATATATATATATATATATATATATATATATATATATATATATATATATATATATTAATTTACCAAACTAAATACAACTTTGAAATAAATCTCTCTCTCTCTATCTCTCAATATGTTACTAAACAACTAAAATACTAAAACTTACTAATAAAGTGAACAACTAGAGTAATAAAAATAATTAGTAATAAAGTGTAACTTAACTAGAGTTAACTATGATAAGTTGAACTTAACGAAATACGATCTGTAACAAGCTATCAAGTTACATCCATTGTCTTATAGACTAGCACTAGTGTCTAGATTGAATATATATATATATATATATATATATATATATATATATATATATATATATATATATATATATATATATATATATATATATATATATATATATATATATATATATATATATATATATATATATATATATATATATATATATATATATATATATATATATATATATATATATATATATATATATATATATATATATATATATATATATATATATATATATATATATATATATATATATATATATATCTGACCGGCAATCGAACCTACTTTATAGTATAATATAAAAATAACTAAGCACTATATCTGCAAAGAAATCGAGATTAATTATATGTAGTTTATCTTTGATGTTAAAAAAAACTGGTTTTTGTAAAAAGAGCTTTCTATTTGTGCTTTTTTTGAGATAAAAATGATAAAGTTGTAAAAGTTTTTGTAATAAAAATACTCTAAATAATATGTTTAAGTTTACAACCGTGAACACTAGGGTACCGTAGGGGAATGTATATATATATATATATATATATATATATATATATATATATATATATATATATATATATATATATATATATATATATATAATGTAGAGCTTTAATCAGGTTAATATTTCTTCGCTTTACCTTGATTTAAATTAAGAATGGTATGTTTTGACACTACGATTTTCTGCCTACCCTAATTATATTATTATTTTTAATACTAATATATCTTTTTTTGGTAACAGTGGGCATATTTGTAAAAGAGGTTTCTTCCAACATATAACGTTATTAGTTCATTAAATATGACATATCATTAATATTTTTGACGTGACAACGTCTTAAATTAGGTTGCGGCTCGGAGTCAATCATGAAAAAGTGTAACGTCGGGTAACGTTACGATGAGTCACCGAACTATGATCGGTCAGATTCGGTTCAGATCGGAAAATGTGGAGTGCTTAGATTCGTCATTAACAAGGGTGACATGTGCATGACTGACGTTACTTGCTGAAGCAAGTGAACCGCTAATACTAGCTTCAAGTTTATACTCGGTGCTGTATATATTCATCCAGGAGCTAGTATGCAGGATATTGGAATGTTACTATGGCAAGGACTCGGTCCGTACGTTCACAACAACCAGTACGTGCCACCGTTCGTGCAAGTTGATTCTAGTATACCGATTCTTCTGTGTGGTGATTTTAACAAAAACGTGAAGTCTGACGACTCGTTTCTTAATTTCATGAAATCTTGATTGCGTATCAAACGTTTCTAAGTCAACTACGTTAAAAGAAACACCATCGACTTGACTTTCGCAAGACACATTACAGCAGAAACACTTCCTTTCATTTCATATTTCTCCTATCATCGTCCTGTCCTCAACCAAATCACTCGAATAGGAATTAGTTAAATTTAAGTTTACATGTACAATGTTTTAGTAAACAAAATATATTTTCTATAATTAAAATTTGTGCAATTCTTATTTTCATTCAATTCCTTGTTCCTATTGTGCAATTTAATAATATTTATATCAATAAATATTCTACCGAGAAAAAGACGTGGTCACGTAAAATCTTCGCCCGTAAAACCGACTTTACAGGCAACCATTGTTTCTTTTTTCGATATACAGAACCTGGAATCCAAATAACAATATCACCCAATTCCCATCACAAACATATATATATATATATATATATATATATATATATATATATATGTATGTATATATATATGTTAGGTAATATCGTAAAAAAATATCAAAATCTTGATATAAAAATGTGTTATTTTGCTAAAAAATATTCCAGTTCAATATAATTTTGGCAAATTACACTGTGCGAGTTTGAAAACGCCTCGAGCCTTCGTTTGTGGCTTTGAAACATTTTTCTTCGGTCAAATTTTCAATGGGAACTTGTAACTGTTGATTTTAATGTTAAAAATATTTAATTTTCTTTATGAATTCATTGATTTCTATACACTAATGTTTTCACCATATTTTGGCTGTACTTTGAACTTCAATACAGTACATTTAGTGGGAAAAGTTTGAGTACATACGTACATATTTATAGGCTCTATTCCTAACGGATTAGTGACAGAGAACGGAGCGCCAAACGCTGCGGTCCCTGCATACCTCTTCCGCCTCGTCCCCTGTCATTAACCTCTTCATACACACTCTCAAGGAGTTCTCATGCCTTTTACGTGACCTTCCTCCAGTATTTTTGGTACTGTGTTTTCGAAAGTCAACCAAGGTCTCCCCTTACCTCTCTTATCACTCTCTTTTGGTCCATATATCTTTTATACCAAAAGGATGGTAAATTATGACCCATTTTCTTGACGTGCCCAAATCACTTAAGAACGTCCTTTATTATATACAGGGTAGGTGTATAGAAGTATGAAGTGACGTTTTTGGCTGTAGGTTCCTATCGCTTTTCTAATGGCCTTTTCAATACAAAATCGCAAAATGAAATTACTTAGTTATCTATATTAAAACATATTGACTTTGCATATATATATATATATATATATATATATATATATATATATATATATATATATATATATATATATATATATATATATATATATATATATATATATATATATATATATATATATATATATATATATATATATATATATATATATATAGCTTTACAGTTAAGATAAGTATAATAATTAAAAACACGTAAAATTGAAAAACACATCAAAACACTGACTAATATTTCACCCAATAGAAACAATAATAATAATTTTTTTATAGCCTACGCACAATATGGGCTATAATTCCTAACATTACATAGAATAGCCCAATCAAAATTGAAACTTGAGTCCAGGACCATCTAAATGGCGTAATAAATTAAAACCACTACGAGTTCCCATTATAATGTGTAACAATTGAACAAACAAACGAGATAATGCAATAATTTTGTCAGATCGACACTCGGGTCCTTACCATCCTATTGTGACGCCCACGTCTTCATCTACCATTGATATTTATACGAAAGACTAAGCTTTAAGCTTTGGATTCTTGTATAGAATATATTTTTTTATCTCCATTCAACTGGTATTAGTAATTCGCGGCGTTAAGTTACGCTATTCAATTCAATATGTAATGCATTGAAAGAAATAGTGTTTTAACACTAGGTTCCTTTTGCTGTTTCTTCTATATATGGGATAGAACGTGAAGCTAAAAGGTTATTTAAATACAACATATGTGTTAAATTGTAGACAATGTTTAAATAAAGAATATGTTTTGTGCACTTTAACTTGGTCCTAGGTTCGGTGTCTAGTCGGGGGAATCAATTATTTTTATATTATCCGCCTCGGTGGGAAAAATTTAATAAATCGTACGAATGTATAAGGATGTTATACATATTGAAGTATAGCCTCGATAAAGGAGAAAAGCGGAGAACGGAGTGTCTTAACACTAAGTACCTATGGTTCCTGCAGTTCCCTTTACCTACCCTGCCATGTGCGGGATAAAGCGTGAAGCTAAAAAAAGTTGCACGGACATGTTATTCTCGTTCTATTTTACATGTTAACATGTAATTTCCAATGAACTCGTTACCTCTGAGAAGTATTAAGATTCCACTATTGAAGTAAAACTATTAGTCCGTAAAAGAACTGCGTATAAACACTTGTTTCCACAGAATTGATTTCTGTAGAAGTGTTAGCAAAGATTGGAATTTGTTGGCGGAAAACTTAATACCTAGTACTAATACAGTATTATTTCCTTTAATACGAAAAAAACTCTACGCTTCAAAATTGATATGTTTTAAACTAATATTTATAGCTTCACGCTTTATCCCGCATATAGCAGGGTAGGCAGAGGTAACTGCAGGAACCGAGGAAAAAGTGTTAAGACACTCTGTTCCCCGCTTTCCATCCTTTTAAGGTATCGCGTGTGGAGTGGCGGAACTCAACGCCGCGCTTTGCCCAGTAGCCAGAGCGAAGAAAATGTAAACGAAAAAGCCATCTTCTCCTCATGGGAATCGAATTCCACAAACCTTCACCTTTACAAGCAGATACTACGCCTTCTTTTTTCTTCTTTCTTTTTGGTTTATGTGAATTAATCGCGTGACTTTAATTTTTTTGTAAAACATATACTTAGCAATATCCGGCCAGCTCAAAAATCGATGGCGGTAGTTTGATATAATAATTACATAAATTGACGGACGAATGTCACCTCAGTCACGTGACCACGGACTACTGCAAAGTGTTCGAAACGTTGGGTTTCCAAAAAAATATATGATTTTTTTTAATTTAAACGCAACGGGATTTGAACCTGGGCCTCTCTTGCAATCCATACAAGCGCTTTCACCAAGCCATGCCACTTATGCCATTTAAATACCACTTTCGGTGACATGATTAAGAATTTTAAAATATTTGTGATAACACTAAAAATATTACCAAAAATATTTCCAAAGCAAAATACGCTTCAATATGGTTAATCACGCCTAACGTCTTACAATTCTTTTAATAAGGAACCATAATTTATATATTATAATTACAAGGGTTCCTAGGGTAAGGGTTCGATAAGGGTTCCTATGGTTCACAATAACTTTAATAGAATATCCCAAATTACTTCATATGAACCCAAAAATAGGAACCAATATTACTGATTAAAATCAACAATATATAATTGTCAATATTTCTTTCCTGTCTTTGCGTGACAGGGTAGGCAGAGAAAACTGCAGGAACCATAGAAACCTAGTGTTAAGACACTCCGTTGCTATGCAACCTATCTGCTTTCTCCGTCTTCAATTTCCGCCTCTTTCGAGGCATTGCGTGTTGAGTGGCGGAACTCAACGTCGTGCTTTGCCAGTTGCCAGAGCGAAGAAAGTGTAAATAAAAATCCAACTTCTGCTTCTACAAGACGCTACGCCTATGCGCCACGACGGTCAAAATTGAAACCAATTAAATCAATTACAAAACAATACAAAATATATTACAAAAAGCCTTCAATACCTCTACATAGCATTTCTAGACAATATTCTAAGGTAGAAAAAACATTCGAACGATCCGCAACATCGAGTGGGGGTCGCTCTATAGAGACCCAAGTTATTTTAATTACACAAAAGCACTCTCATCTTATAAAGTGCAAAAACATCGATTCGTTCTGCATTTAGAAACGACAGGAACTGGCTTATTAGATGTATAAAAGTAAATTGACCTTAAATTATGTTTAATTGGCGGAACTTAACTCCGCACATTTCCTTGGATATTGGATAGGATATGGAATTCATGAACGTAAATCGTGTGCAGTAGCGTCTGCCTGTCTGACGCTTTGTGGGTTCGATTCCCGCTAGGGGAGAATTGATTATTTCACGTTCATTTTTTTCGATTTGGTAACTATGCAAGCGTGGTGTTGAGTTCCGCCAATCAACACGCAATGTAAGTAGGGGCGGAGAGTCTTAACACTAGGTTCATAGCAGGAAAGGCAGAGGGAACCGCTTCGTTCCCTGTTATCCACCTTTCTCGACAGATTGCGTGTTGAGTGGCGGAACTAAACGCCGCGGTTACCTAGTTTTCAGAGTGATGAAAATGAAAAAGAAAAATTCCATCTTCATCGGGTGGGAATCGAACCCACAAATCGCAGAATTAGCCTACTAACGTATCATCTTTTAGTTCGACCCTCAGATCAACCAGTGACCACTTCCATATTCAATAAAATCAACACTATATCCACTGAGCCTGCACAGATATGTAATATAAACTTAAATAAATATAAAACCTCTTAAGTAAGTAGTCTTTAAGTGACAACGTGTCATCTTAAATGACAGTTCACACTCAACCGTTTAACAACCCTAGCTTTTAACACCAGATGGTTCTGCATATACAAAAATCCTACTAATGCTATGTAAATATATATATATATATATATATATATATATATATATATATATATATATATATATATATATATATATATATATATATATATAATATATATATATATATATATATATATATATATATATATATATATATATATATATATATATATATATATATATATATATATATATATATATATATATATATATATATATATATATATATATATATATATATATATATATATATATATATATATATATATATATATACATATATATATGTGTAAGTTTGTAGGTATATATGTTTGTTTCCAGCTGCAAAAACTAGTGAACAGTGTTGTAAAAAACTTTGCAGTAATATAGCCTGTTTTATAATTCCCCTAAAAAAAGTAAAAATTAATGAAAATATCGATTTCTGTATGTATATATTACGTGTTTATATAAAATCTTTTTTTTTAACTTCACACTTTATCTTGCATATTGCAGGGAACTGCAGGAACCACATGAAGCCACACGTTGCTAAGTCTCAGCTTTCTCCGTCCCCGCTTTAGCGTGTTGAGTGGCGGAACTCAACGCCGCGTTTTGCCTAGTCTCCACAGCGAAAAAATGAAAATAGAAAAATTCATCTTCCCCGAGTGGGAATCGAACTCACAAACTGTAGCGTTTACAGGTAGTCTCTACGCCTTTGCGCTATGACGGTTCTCATATAAAGCTTTATATATTGTTTATTCCTACGATAAGTGTCTCTAGGGTTCCAAATTTCACGGTGACCCCGAAAAACTTCAATAGAACCCTAAAAAAAATTATATGAACCTCAAGTACCAACATAATAAATAAAATAAAATACTTATAATATATATATATATATATATATATATATATATATATATATATATATATATATATATATATATATATATATATATATATATATATATATATATATATATATATATATATATATATATATATATATATATATATATATATATATATATATATATAAACACTGACATCTATTCAATTGCAACAAGCAATAGCAAATGATTAATTGAAACCGTGACCACATCAATACAAAACCGGTCAAATTAATTTCATTCCATACAATTATATATAATAATTGTTAATAATTTAACATATATATATGTATATGTGTATATTTCAAACAAAACGCAAGTATCGGTTGATTCTAACGAGTTTATTTTGACAGATCAACTTTCTATCTGATTATGCACGATGACAAGTTCTTTTGGGTTTCTGTCGAAGAGTTGGTGAATGTATAGAAAAGACGTTTAAGTTAAATTCGAGCTTTTTAGGTTAGATAGAGCTTTTTAGTTTGGATTTAGCTTTAAGTCTAGATCTAGATCTATATGTATATCTAGTTCAAAAATATATTGTCTAAAATAAAAAATAAAATAATAAATATATTGTTTATTTATATATTGTTCAATTTTAGTGATATTGCTTATAAACAATCGTTTATAAGCAATATCACTAAAATTGAACATTCCGTATCAATTGGAGATTGTATGAGTGTCTTGACACTAATATTTGTCTGGTTACCTTGTTATGTATATATTTTTAAATCGTAATTTTAATATTATATAACCGAGTCGAAATATATATAGATTAGATCGAACTTTGTAGTTTCGAGATATATATATATATATATATATATATATATATATATATATATATATATATATATATATATATATATATATATATATATATATATATATATATATATATATATATATATATATATATATATATATATATATATATATATATATATATATATATATATATATATATATATATATATATATATATATATATATATATATATATATATATATATATATATATATATATATATGTTGAAAAAAAATACTATATAAAATAATACTATCTTTATGAAGACATATATATTTAATATACGAGTTTGTAAATAATTCTTTTATTTATTTTAGACCATAACAATAAATAAATGATTATCAATGTTTTAAAAAGTTCGATTTAATAAAAAATAAAATTTTATTTTAATTCCATGTAACATATATATTTATCATACTTATATGTCATTTGCATAAAACATATAGCAAAAGGAAGAGCATATTTCACAGCTAATGCGTTTTTTTTTTCCATAAATACAGGAATATATTAAATAAATGTATGTAAATTTGAATAATAATAGACTTTATTATGTTTGTCTATATATTTATGAATCTGCATATAATATTGCAAATAAATAAATATTAATAATGGTTGTATGCTAAATTGCTAAATACTTTCAATAAACGTGTTTGGATTGAAAGTAAGTAAGTAAGTTGAGTTCTGCTATACAATAATTTTGTTTTAGCTTCACGCTTTATCCCGCATATTTCAAGGTAGGCAAAAGGCTGCAAGACTGCAGGAACCATATGAACCTAGTGTTAAGACACTCCAATGCATAGTCCTTGCTTTCCGTCCTCGTTTTCTGCCTTTTTCGAGGCGTTGCGTGTTGAGTGGCGGAAATCAACGCCGAAGCTTTTGCCTAGTTTCCAGAGCGAAGAAAATGGAAATAGAAAAATCCGGCTTCCCCGAGTGGGAACCGAACCCACAAACTGTCGCGTTTAGTTTACAGGCAGACGCTTACTCTTCTGCGCCACGACGGTCAATTCTCGGTCTTATCTATAGTAATGTATTAAAATTAAATCGTTTCTGATTGAATTCAATTTTTAGTAAGAATCATAGTATACAGTGATTTTGTGCTATAATTATAATTATTATATGAAAGCTTTTAAATCAATCTAATATTTGAAATGCCATTTCTATACATTCGTTGGTCTATGAACCGAAATACTGTAAAGCTCTTGACCTGGCAAATAACTGTTTTTGATTTTTAACATTTGTAAGAGAATCTTTTTATAAATGCTATTGTTGGTGTAATCGGTAAGCATTGGACTGTTGGCATTAAGATGCGGGTACGATTCCCGCTTAGGGACATTTTCTTACTATATTCAAATTTGTTTTCATACAGAGAGGAAATTTGGTTTTACTAGATACTCCGAGACTGCATACTTACTTTTTTTTAGCTTCACGCTTTATCCCGCTTATAGCAGGGTAGACGGGAACATAGGAACCGTGGGAATCTAGTGTTAAGACACTCCGTTCTCGTTTTCCGCCTTTCGAAGCATTGCGTGTTGAGTGGTGTAACTCAACGCCGCTCTTGCCTAGTAGTCAGAGAGTACTTAATGCAGTCAAAAACACTCCTTTTTCTACTTATTGGTCAAATGTTTTACTGTTTTAATGTCACTAAGTAATTTCTAGATTTAAATACAGTTTTTGTCAAATTTTAGCTTTATTCCTAGCGGAGAAGTCAGAGAGAACGCATCGCCAAACGCTGCGGTCTCTGCATACCTCTTCCGCCTCATCCACTGTCATTAACCTCTTCATACATTTCCGTCGGGTCTTTTATTACGTGGTCTTCATCTAGTATCTTCAATGTTGTACTTTTGGTGATCAACCGTGTCCTCTCTCTATATCTTGCAAGTTTAAATTTAATCAATCAATATTAAATTTAAATGCCATTAATTTAAATAAATTCTACGATTGAAATCTTTCCGCTGTATTAAAAAGACAGAGCGCAACGTTAAGATACGCAACCTACCAAAAATTTTATAGTTGATAGGCAGCGTTGAGTTACGCAACGTATAAAAAATTTAAAAGATAAGAATGAAGAAAAGAGTGCTATGACACTACTTTCAATATCTATCTATAAAAATATCTAATAATTTAACATGTTAACCTACTTCACATAAAAATAACCTCAAACAGGAACCGAATCTACATTGCTTATATTTAAGCCTAATGTACCATGTCTTTATAAAGCAAATAACCGGTTAAAATCTACATCAAAGTTAAAGTTAACTTAATCTTACTAAATCTTAAGTGGTATAAGTAACAAAATAAGGTGAAAAAAACTAATGATAGATCACTTATACTAGAAATATTTCTTTTGATACCGTCTTAGTGCAAAAAGACAATATAAGTATACAAGTTCGATACCTGTGTTACGTATATTTATAATCAGGTAGAAAGCATAGAACGGAAAGAGAGAGAGAGAGAGAAAGAGAACTTTTTTATGTTTATTATCAGGAATATTATGGTTCATTTGACATCATTTTAATTACTTAAAGAAAACACAACTTAAAAATTTTAACGCAGCGGGATTTGAACCCATACCTCTTACTTAATCGATTCATACTAAATCATAGTACTGACCTCGAGCACTTAAAAAATGAGCTTTTCTTTCGACCACACAAACAAAGCTCAAAAGCGTAAAGGTCAACAATTTCAGCATAATTACTTCAACCGGGATTCGAATAGATAACCAAAAAGCACACAAAACAAAAACAAATCGTAACCAATCACTATAACCGGTTCTAATCCGTGGAACATAAACGATTACTATATCTAAAGTGGTATAACTAACATGCTGGCAATAAAAAACAACTATGAGACGATAATGTTTTACAAAATTCTTTGGAGCAACAAAAAGTAGTAAAAAAAAACTAAAAAAAAATATATATAAATACTAAAGTATCAAAACGTTTTGTACAAAAAAAGCCTTGTTAGCTCTACACGTGTTTGTACGTGTATAGAGATGTTATACGGTTTGTTGTCCGATTGTATTGAAACGAGGGTATTGTGTTTTACAGTTTGTTTTTGTGTGTGTGTTTATTAATTTTTTTGATATTTTTTTTATTAATTAAATGTCATATATAGTGGTTGTTTAGTAAAAAATATATGTAAATTTTGTATGTACATATATAGCATTATAGATGGATGCCACGGTTGGATATTATTGCCACGGTGGACATTATTAAGTTATTTATACGTTATTTATATGACTGGATGGCACTTATTTATAACATTTACACTTTTTTAATTTTTATGCATCGTAATATAAAAAACAAATTGATTTTTGTTTAATCTTAAGTGACCAACAGGTTCTGTTTAATAATATATTTAATATCAAAGATGAACAGTATAGTATTAAATGAGAAAAATTATGGGTGTTTATCAGATTAGTGTATACCGGAGATTCTCCTGACTCTGTTTATGCATTTGATGACGTAATTAGATTAATATATTTTTTGTTTTCCCATTTCTATGTCTCATTATGTACGTAGTGAGAGAAAAAAGAGAGATTATTCACTTTATTTTAGTGATTAGGGAGTTTATCTACATTATTTTACATATTGCAAATAACAAAATAATAAATAATTTATTTTAAGTCCAAGCAGCAAATTTAAAATCAAATATTTATTCTTCATATTTAATCTAAATACATCACCTAATAACTCCATCTTCGAAACGATTGCAAAATAAAAAAAAGCAACCAGTTTCACCACATTCATAAAATGTTTGAAAATATAGCATCTAAACAGAATTCAGGGTATAAAATTTAATTTTACGATCCATACCGACACTTTCGGAAATACTCCACTAAAGTGGTAATAACACCTCTATAAAACAGACGCACGCGATCCAAATTGAGCCCGTCGTCCACAGCCAGCGGCTATATATAGCTATAGGCTATAGCTTATAGCCTAGCCTGTTATTAGTTCTGTCATTGGTTGTATATTTTATCTTCAATTTTAATTGTACAATAAATTTTAGCATACACGATGTTATTATGAAATGTTGTTTAAACAAATCCTATACATATTTTGCAATAAATATAACTTGTGCTTGTTAGAGAAATTTTATAGATGAGTTATAATACACATGTATGTATTGTATATGTCACAGTTTTATATATATATATATATATATATATATATATATATATATATATATATATATATATATATATATATATATATATATATATATATATATATATATATATATATATATATATATATATGTACATAGTACAAAAATATAGCTACAAGTCATCGTACACCTGCGGCGCCATTCACTGGATACAAACACGATAGACGGCACAAAAACAATTATATACAAACGAACCTTAATTGAATTATTATTAGTAAATTGCCGGTTAAACAAATAATTGGGGGGTGTTAGCAGCACCGTGTAATTTTCGTACGCTAATGTGTTTATTTATAATATGACTACTGACTTTTGATGGTTGAATGTTTTTTTATATGATGATTTTTATTAGCTTCACGCTTTATTCCGCACATGGCAGGGTAGGCAGAGGGAACTGCAGGAACCGTGGAACATAGAGTTAAGACACTCCGTTGCTTATTCCCTGCTTTCTTTGTCCCCGTTTTCTGCCTTTTTTGAGGCATTGTGTGTTGAGTGGCGGAACTCAACGCCGCGAAGAAAATGGAAATACAAAAATCCAGCTTTCTCTAGTGGGAATCGAACCCTCAAACTGTCGCGTTTACTGGCAGAGACTTACGACAGTCCTCAAAGGACAATCCGACGGTATATATAAAAATATATATTTCACCATCCTGAAATATATGTAGAGAGAAGAAGGAAGAGATTATTCATTTAATTCTCAGTAATTTATGGACATTATCTAAATAACACTACTGGTTGAGATGTCCGTAGGTTCAATTCCCTTCTTCTTGATGTAAATATTTATTATATTATATTATATTATATTCGTGTTATTTCTAACGCTATAGACAAAGTGTAGCTCACTTAGTGATCAGTCTATTGGGTCTGGTATCTTATGACTTGATGTCGAGTCAACCAGTGCTTTCTATAGTTGAAGTTCGGATCCTCTTTTGAAGAAATTGAAATATGGAAAAATTATAATAAGCCTTATAGTCACCAATACTTAGTCCTTGCAGCTATAACCTCCAGTGCATATCTTAACAAATAAAACGAAAAAGACCTTTTGATCGATTTTCTGATATAAAAAGAGCCTCCAATTCCATTAGACAAAAAATATTATAAAAAAATATATACAACTTTTGGCGTCACGCTTTATACATTAGCAATGCAGCAAGAGAGAACCACTGGAACCGTGATAACCTAGTGTTAAGACACTCCGTTCCCCACTTTCCACATTTCTAAGCGATGCGTATTATTGACGAAACACAACGCTACCCAGTTGCCAGAGCGAAAAAAAATAGAAATGAAATTATCCATACTCCCCGAATAGGAATCGAATCCACTATCAAACAACCCACTTACAAAGGTTTCACAAGCTTCTAACCGTCATTTAATATAAAAAAGTCAGTACGGGAAGTACAAACTAAGCAGACGACACTTGCCGTTCGGATTTACAGTAAGTAACGCTGGAAGCAAACTCCGGTCTTAACCAAGTCCAACTCCATAAATAAGTTAGCTTTTAAATATATATATTTAATCCGCCATTTGATTGACATATACAGTATGTTAATATTATAATTACTAATATCGAGATAAGGTTTTTTGATAAGCCTTTCCGGACTTAAATTTTTATGGCTGTTTAAATTGCTTCTATTTAAAAGAGTGTGATAAAAACTAGTGTTATAGAGTTGATTTGTTATATAGCCAAAAACGCAGGTTGTCCCGTTTTTGGTTGAAATATATGTATTTTGTGTATTGCGGAACTCGCGGAACTCAACGCCGCGTTGTGTTGAATTTTCATATTAGTAGGAAATTAGTATGGAATATACAAAAATCGAATTTACAGTTCAATCTGATAGAGCATTTGTTATAAAAATAAGTTATAAGTATTTTGTGTAATTATAATCAGACTTAATTTTTTTACTTTTTCAATGTTTTTTTTTTATTTTTTTTTGTAAAGTACTTAAAAAGTCTTGCGCCGAACGGGCATCGAACCCTTAACTATCAGTTTCTAGCTGTAATCGTAACTTATCAATAATCTATATTCCTAGTTCTTTTTATTTATTTATTTTAAGTTGTGATTTAGTATATTTACTATATGTTTTTAATATGTTGTATATTTTTTGGCTTATATCTATATACTATATATGAAGACCATCGTGGCGCAACGTCTGCCTTTAACGCGACGGTTTCTGGGTTCGATTCCCAGTCGGGGAAGATGGATTTTTCTATTTCCATTTTCTTCGCTCTGGCAACTAGGCAAAACGCGGCGTTGAGTTTCGCCACTCTACACGTAATGCCTCGAAAAAGGTGTAAACCGGGGACGGAGAAACCAGGGACTAAGCAACGGAGTGTCTTAACACTAGCTTCCTATCGTTCCTGCAGTTCTCTCTGCCATGTGCAGGAGAGAGCGTGAAGCCAAAAAAATCATTATATACTCTTAATATATATTTTTCTGTTTTATAATACGTAATACTGTCCACTTTCCATATATGAAGGAAAATTAGGGGAATGTTACATTGACAATTTACATTTTACAATTTTTCTCGATCGTTTTAGTCTTGCTATACCAGGTCTATTAGACCTGGTATTGGAGTGAGAATCATGTTTTTTTATAAATCTACTATATTATATCTTACAAATTTAAGACAAAATTGAAATGGTAGTACCCAGTTTATTATACCTGTCACTGTAGAAAATATTTATACCAAAGCAAGCGTGTTAAATTAAAAACTTCCTCCAAACGAAATATGAACCCGTTACCATCGCTAAAACTAGTTTCTTATGATTTACAAGCGAGAATTAGTATAACATTATTTTGTACACAAAAACATATAAATTATGAATGATTTAAATACTGTAATATTATACGCTGTTGGTGCTACCAAAGATTATCTATAGATATAAATAAAATTGGAATTGGTCTGTCTTTATGTGATTTGGACATTTTTTTTAATAATTTATGCCAAAACGCTATAGCAATGTCATCTTGTTAGGGATAGTTTACTCTAAACAGGATACCATCTGCAGAACCTGCTATATGCGGGATAGAAAGTGAAGCTGAAACCTTTTTTTTATGCTACTATCAGGGTGACACCGTAATATTACCACACGCTCATGATATTAAAGCTTTGGCTTAGCTTGTTTACCTGGTCAGCCTGGAGAGACTGGAATATATATATATATATATATATATATATATATATATATATATATATATATATATATATATATATATATATATATATATATATATATATATATATATATATATATATATATATATATATATATATATACATATATATATATATATATATATATATATATATATATATATATATATATATATATATATATATATATATATATATATATATATATATATATATATATATATATATATATATATATATATATATATATATATATATATATATATATATATATATATATATATATATATAATTAATTATTAATAATACTAAGGTGACACCATCATAGCGCAGTGGAACGCGGTCTGATATTCAATTACAGAACGAAAACACGAAGAAATTAAAAAAAAAAATAGTTTCAAATTAAAACCCGTACATAGCAAGTTAGGTAGAGGAAGCCTAGTGTCAAGACACTCCGTTCTACATTTCCCACCTTTATAAACATTATGTGACTAAGTTATTCTCAATTAGAGACAACTTTGTCATAATTCCTACTGGAATAGATTTTTTTATATGTCGTAGTTCAAACGAACAAAGTCGAGGTCTACGACTTGTCAATAATATATATTTTTTTTATAGCTTCACGCTTAATCCCGCATATCATAGCAGGGTAGGCAGAGGGAACTGCAGGAACCATACGAACCTAGTGTTAAGACACTCCGTTGCTTTAGTCCCTGCTTTCTTTATCCCCGCTTTCCGCACTTTTTCGAGGCATTGCGTGTTGAGTGGCGAAACTCAACGCCGCACATTGCCTAGTTTCCAGAGCGAAGAAAATGGAAATAGAAAAATCCATCTTCTCCGAGTGGAAATCGAACCCATAAACCGTCGCGTTTACATGCAGACGCTACGCCTCTGCGCCACGATTCTAATATATATGCTACATTAAAATATATATTTATTAAAAATTAAAAAAGTTGTAAATTCTATATCTCAGGAATTGATCTTTAAAATATTTATTACAAATTAAGATAAGCTGATAAACATGAAATATTATCAGTTTGTTATCAATAATGGCAGATTAGTTTTGCATTTTAATAAAATAAGACAAGTTGCTACATCGTGGCGCAGCGGTACAGCGTCTGATTGCAAACGCGACGGTAGTGGTTTCGATTCCATGAAAGGAAATTGTGTACAATACTCTATAGTTAATCTCATGATCTATAGTGACAATCTCCCGGTCGGCTATGAAGTCCTGGTACCTGGAAAAGGGAACAACGGTCGTGGGACGAGTGGGAGAACAGATTGTCTTGAAACCAGGCGCCACATATATATATATATATATATATATATATATATATATATATATATATATATATATATATATATATATATATATATATATATATATATATATATATATATATATATATATATATATATATATATATATATATATATATATATATATATATATATATATATATATATATATATATATATATATATATATATATATATATATATATATATATATATATATATATATATGATTTCAATATGAAATAATAAAAAAGGGGGTAATTCTAAATAAAGGGAATCGATATTTACAACGTGTTTTGACTTTGAAAAATGGTATTGGTGTACCAACATTTTAAAATTTATATGGATACTTAATAATATATATATATATATATATATATATATTTTATGGCTTCATGCTTTATCCCGCATATTGCAGGGAAGGCAGAGGGAACTGCAGGAACCATATGAACCTAGTGTTAAGACATTCCGTTGCTTAGTCCCTGCTTTCCCCTTCCTGGCTTTCCGCCTTTTTCGAGGCATTGCGTGTTGAGTGGCGGAACTCAATGCCGCGCTTTGCGTAGTTGCCAGAGCGTAGAAAATGGAAATAGAAAGATCCATCTTCCCCGAGTAGGAATCGAACTCTCAAACCGTCGCGTTTACAGGCAGACGCTTACGCCTGTGCGCCACGACGATCCTTAATAATACATTTATTTATTTTACAGATACCGGACAATGCATCGCAAGGAGTGAAAGACTCTTCCAAAATGGCGTCACCAAGAATTCCAGATACAACTGAACCAAACAGAGAATGCGACACAGAGTGGTTACCTACACCAAGTCATAATATACGTACTGACAGCAAAAATATAGACAACCTACAAGTAACACCTATAAATATGAATTGTTACAAGCTTAGGCGACCTTATCTTTTTTATAACAACTTCAGTTATAGAGAAGAACTTTCTAGAAGAATCAATATAAAGAAGGAGTATGGTTTCTACAACTACTGCTTCATAAGCGTATGCCTCAGTTTTATATTAGGATTAGTAATAGGCGTTGCAATAGTCGGATCTCCACAAACTAGAGTGATTTCTCCTAATTTTAGCACTAGAAAATTAGTAAGAATCAATTCAACTAGAAATCTTAATTCTAGAAGTTTAAATTCTATTAAATATTCTGATAAGTTAGATAATGATTTAGATAAAGATAAAGATATAGAGACTTTTGCTTCAGTATCTTTTACTGGTGCCGTTGGTCATAAGTATAAAATGGATGTTTATCCTAAAGGACTGACAGACGATATGAAGGAAATTCTGAAAGATAATAAAATAACACATCACAAGCATACTATATCAAATATAACATCAAAATATGTTCCAAACGATGACACAGTTCTATATGAGAATATATTTTGGGGCCCAGAAGTAGAGAATTCAATGCCACAGGGTTACGGAGAGAATACAGCGGAAATATGGGAGAGATACGTTGACCAAAGCGAAGTTGGTAAAATGGAACCGGGCTGTGGAAGAATGCAAAATCGTTTGATAAC
The DNA here is from genome assembly GCA_037178615.1 of Dione vanillae. Taxonomy (NCBI): domain Eukaryota; kingdom Metazoa; phylum Arthropoda; class Insecta; order Lepidoptera; family Nymphalidae; genus Dione; species Dione vanillae. The sequence goes on along the minus strand of JAZFAU010000323.1, from coordinate 323,229 downwards.
TTTTAAAGATGGCATCCAAGCTTGTGTACGTTATAGACAAAACACTGACCAGATACAAGGTGAAATTTTCAGTTTTTATGTCGCCAGGTTGCTTAATTTGACCAATGTAGCACCATCTGTGGTTAAAGTTGTTGATTTGAAAGACAAGTTATGGGAAAGCGTAGCAAGCGACATCGCTTCAGCTCAATGGAATACCAATAGAGCTGTAGTACTTACACAGTACATACCAAGCTTAGAATCAGCTACCATACCGGAAATTTTCAAGCCTTCAACTCGACATTTGAACAAAGAGGACGTTTACAAAATATCCTTAAAAGAAAATGCCACAAGTGAAACAAGTAAACAAATATTAATTGATAAAATAAGAATGAAAAGCGTTAAAACGAAGAAAGAGGTGATAGAAGACTTCGACCATATAGATGCTAAGCTAAACAAAAAAACGATAGACCAATTTGTGGAGCTCGCTCAGTGGTCCGATCTCATAATTTTTGATTATTTAACAGCTAATTTAGATAGAATTGTCAATAATCTGTTCAATTATCAGTGGAACGTAAATATAATGGATGGACCAGCTCATAATTTGGCCAGAAAAATGGATAGTGGTCTACTTTTGTTCCTCGACAATGAATCAGGTTTGCTACATGGATACAGATTATTAAAGAAATACAATGTATATCATAGTTTGATGTTAGATAATCTGTGTGTGTTTAGAAGACGAACAGTGGATGCACTGAGAATGTTGCACAAAACGTCTGTAGGTGTAAAATTAAGTGAGATATTCCATAAAAAGAATAATGCAGTGATTAGAGACATACTGCCTCCATTGCCAGAGAAGAACGCTAAAGTGCTTCACGAGAGAATAGGAAAGGTTTTGAGTCAAGTTGAAAAGTGTGAACAAAATTTTTCAGTTAGATAGTTATTGTAATTATTATGTTACAGGTATTTTGTCATAATATTTCAAAATAATTGATTTTTTTCTGTTTTTATGACTGACTTGTTGATTTATGACATGACCAAGTCAACAAAGAAATTCATATATACATATATATCCGTTAATTAAGATATGCAATTTACTAAGAAACCTGATAAAACTACTACACTAGTATTGTTTTTTAGTTATTTGATTGATAAATTGTAAAATTGATAAAAAATTATAAGCCAACTTTTAAGCTTTTAATTGAATATTTTAAAATCCAAAAATTGTTACAATAAAAGAATAATAATCAATTTTCATATGTAATGTATAGGAAACATAAAATTTGTATAGACTTAAGACTACATAGACTAAGGGGCGGCTGTCAAAATCGACGAAAATCATGTATAAAGACATTTTGACTATCGCCCCCTGTAGTAATTAGTATTTATTATAGTATGAGTGATATAATAATGTTTTGATACCAAATAAATAATATTTATTGTAAAATATATGTGCCAGTAGACATTTTGGTGATATTTTAAGTTAATATGTGTATATAAATGTAAATATTTATGTTTGTTCGATGTATATTTTAATTTAAAAAAAAATCACACGCCCTCCTAACACAAAAGGAAGTTAGTGTCAAAACACTCTCTTTGCAGTGGTACGTTTCTAATTTACTTTTGAAACATTACGTGATAATTGGCGGAACTCAACGCCGCGTTTGTCTTTCCAGCATTAATCAAACATAAGGCATAACTGTCTAACTATAAAAAAATAAGATTACACTAAGTGCAGCATTGATATCTTACAAGTAAGGTTTCATAAACAGATCAATAGGGTGTTTTATCACTAAATTCCCTCTCTAACCCGCTATATGCGGGATCGAGCGTGAAAGCCCGAGAAACAAACAATGTAACGTTCACGCGTCAATTTGGTCAACGCCACCTCTAAAACAGGTCGAGATGTATGTAAATGTATGTTAAATAAATATAATTATAATAAATAAAATGAGTTTAAGACGACATGGCCTTTTATTATTTATATTTTACTTGTCTCATAAATTATTTATATGTTAAGGGCTATACTACATATAGTATGATAATAACCGATTCTATATCAGTTTTTAAACATAATTTTAATCACTGTGGTGCAAGTGTTGTGGGTTCAAATCCTACTCGAGGGTTTGTTTATGAAAGAGTAAGAAAATATTTATATTTCTCTCTAAGAAAGCTTTATATCGTAATTTGTGTGGAAATAGAGCGGAGTGTCTTAACACTAAGTTCCCTTCAATCTGTTTTGTGAGTAAGACTGTGTAATTTTGGCTTTACACCTGAAGTTTGTTGGTTCGATTCCCATGATTCATCATCAAAATTAACTATGACCTATGACCTAGAGATGTGATTCCAAAATCTCTAGAAAAAAAATGATTTCAATTTTCATTTGCTTAGCTTCGCTTATTGCCTTGTGTAAACTCGACTCGACGAATTATCGACTACAAAAAAAATAAATAACGACAAATTAAAACAACACTATGCAATTAAAATAACATTTTCACATCCGGGCTTAAACTTCTGGACAAGTAATATAATATCGCCTTCATATATAATAATAATAATCAATAGTTTTTGAGATAAGAGCGTTTAAACAAACTCTTCATCGTATTGTAGCTTTTTTTAGCTTCACGCTTTATCCCGCAGTAACAGAGTAGGCAGACGGAACCGCAGGAAGCTAGTGTTATGACACTACGTTCCCCGCTTTCGTAGTATAAATATAGGTGGCAAATTAGAATTTAAATTAAGAGATTAGATAGATTATTATTACAATATTTATTAACTTTAGGCCAAATTTCATAAATTTAGATCTACAGTAACTACTTACATTCTTTCTTTTGTTTTTTTTTTAATTTCACGCTTTATCCCGCACATGGCAGGGTAGGCAGAGGGAACTGCAGGAACCATACGAAACCTAGTGTTAAGACACTCCGTTGCTTAGTCCCTGCTATCTCCGAACCCGCGGACCCGTTGGAGTACCGTTGCAGACTCGGTCTGCTAATCTGACTCCGCATATCCTTTGAAGAGATCACATCTGCAAAGCATTCATCTTTCTTTCATTCTTCTTCTGTAATACCCACGTTTCACTGCCATATAACAACGTCGGAACCAAAACTGAATTGTGTACACTGTCCAGCCACTGACATTCTGCCCTCTCAACAACGCAGCTAAGGCACCGTTCGCTCTGTTATATTCCTTTTTTGCACAGAGTGTTATGTCACTAAAATCTCTCGGTCTAATTTAGAAGACTTCTTCCCCTTAACTAAAATCAATAGAAGAAACGGGAGCCGCCTTTAACCTAATGTAGTCATGAGCGTGGAAATTATCCCAAGGCCTCCATTGTCTTCGAGGCATGTACATTCCATAATTTCTAAAGTGAATCTATTTTGTAATAGAGAACTACGTCAGAAAGTTGTTATTTAGTCGTTATGTCTTGACATTCTGATGTAAAAAGCGCGGTTGAGTTCCGCCACTTAATGAAAAAAAAGCGGAGGAGCGGAGAAAAACGGAGTATCAAAACATCTGGTGTATTTTAAAATAAAATATCCTGACGTTATGCCTTGATCTAGTAAACGCGGCGTTGAGCTCCGCCACTTAATATGTGTCATTGAATGGAGAAAAGTGGAAACCTCTGGTATATTTAATAATAAAAAAAATAACTAATTTTATTTTTATATACAATTATGACGTGCAATAGCTTGAGATATATAGACTAGGGGACGGCTGTCAAAATTCTAAACAATCTTTTTGAACGACATCTATACAACTGTCCCCTGTAGTATTTATTATGGAAAAAAAATATAAGAAATTGATTTTTTTTTTATTTTAAATATTATTAAATTGACTTTTGACTATTATTTACTGTCTTCAACCTTTTTAGAATAAGCAGTAATTTCTACACAAATTTTGTTTGTAGTTGTTACCAGAATCTTGCTATCAATTGATACAATTGCGAGTGGGAATCGAACCTGCAAGTATCCCGTTCAAACACAGACGCACCACCACTGCGCCACGACGGTCTTAACAAGTTTTTGTGCCAGAACATTCTTAAGCCAATTAAAATATATTAATTAGTTCAATAAACTTTTTCATACATTTTTTTTTGTTTGCAAAATAAAAATTTCTATAGAAATTATCCCATAACGGCCAATAAAAGAGATTTTGAATGGTGGTTCCGTACAATAGAGCAACCTACACGCGATTCTCGACTCTATTCCTTAGCAATGCGACCGCTTTATCTTCTTTTTTTGAGTGACGTTTATTTTTAAATAGCAACCCTTGAATAATGAACTTAAGAATGACTGGCTTATATTGAATTATTGATATAATATTAACTCATTTTCAACTTTATTCCAACGGAATAGAATTCAAAGTACATTGAAAATTTTGCAATTAGTAAGCTTCAAAAGTGTCAAATGAAATTAAACTTTAGCACTCTAAATTTAAGGTTGAAATTAGTATTGAAATAAAATGTTTTGGGGAAAAATAAATTTTTGTAGTGTGACGGTGCTTCAAGCAAACGATTTGAGCTATACTTGTTTTTTATGTCGTTCCGAACAGGCTCATATGAATCGGTGTTAAGTTTTGTAAATATTACCACTAGGGTTTACTCGCGGCTTCGCTCGTCTTCAAATAATACTAAGCAAGACCAGTAGGCTGTATTTAAATTAAGGCATAATATAGCCTATAGGCTATAGTCTGTGATAGTATAGTCTATAGTCTATGATAAATGGGCTGTAGAATATTGTTTATTTTTTTAAATTCAATTCTGATTTAGATTAACTAAAGCAAATATGTTAGTAATGATAAATATATTAGCAAATTTAGGTATATGGTACATGTTCTCTATTTAGTGAATTTAACGAATTTCGCTGGGTAGGCGGAGAGAGAGAAATAGAAGGGGGGAAGTAGAGATTTCACAAATTCCGTTCCCTATTCTTTGTTCTATTGGAAGGCATTAACTCGATTTATTGTACTAAAATGAAGAGACTTTTTCCCGTGCAAGGTGGATGGAACTGCAGGATACAAGGAAACCTAGTGTTAAAACACTTCGTTCTCCACTTTACACGCGCTTGCCTAGTTACCAGAGCGAAGAAAATACATATGAAATAATTTGTCATATTAATAAACATGTATAATTATATAAATACCCCAATTCAGATTTGAACTTACTATGTGAACTGCATAATAAAATTCTTATATCAAAACTATTTACGTAATTTTTTTTTAATTATCCATAGGTTAGACTTTCTTTTTTTTTGTAGCTTCACGTTTTATCCTGAACATGGCAGGGTAGGCAGAGGGAACCGCAAGAACCGTTGGAACCTAGTGTTAAGACACTCCGTTGTTTAGTCCCTGCTTTCTCCGTTTTCCGCTTCCCGAAGAAAATGGAAATAGAAAAATCCATCTTCCCCGAGTGGGAATGGAACCCACAAACCGTCGCGTTTGCAGGCAGACGTTGCGCCTCTGCGCCACGACGGAATTGTTATAAGAGTATGAGGATTTTAACGTATTCTTTAGGAACTTGTGGCTCAATTGGTGACGTGCAATTAAAAGTTGTGCAAGAGGTGTGGGTTCGAATTTTCAATATAGTCAAATTTTAAAAATTTTCCATAAACATTTTTCACCAATGTATGTAAAAATGTTTAAGCTTCACGCCGCATCACACTCATAGCAGGGTAAGCAGCCCGGAACTTAGTGTCAAGACGCTCCGATCCCCGACTTCCGGTTGTGGTAAGTAGCAGAACTCTCTGCACTTACTCTTACTAGAGAGGAGAAAAAAAAACTATCTCACCCTCGACTGGGAATCGAATCAACAACCGTCGCAACCCAATCAGACAGCCTCTACATAACACTTCTTCTTTTTTATAGCTTCACCCTTTATCCCGTACATAGCAGAGTGAACAGAGGAAAACTGCAGGAACCATGGAAACCTAGTGTTAAGACATTCCATTTCCCACTTTCCGCCGTTTCGATGTATTCCATGTTGAGTGGCGAAACTCAACGCCGCGCTTTGCCTAGTTGCCAGAACGAAGAAAACGGTAATGACGTAATCCATCATACCCTCACGGGAATCGAACCCGAAACCGTTTCTGCGCCACAACGGTACACTTTATAACTATATTATAATAGTAGATTAATAAGCAACATCTTCATACCGACAAATTCCAATCAACAGTGACAGCTATAAAGCAATTTTTTTGTAAGAAAACCAGAAATTGAGTAGCGTTTAAAAAAAACGACAGATGTATACAAAAAAAAGCACATATTTGTAAAGTAAGATGGTCAGTTAAAAGACGCTGCATCATTCTACAGTAAATGCCAGGTGTTAAATATGTTCCATACAGTTCTATATATAAATTAAAAAAAAAATAAGCTGACCCAAATGTCATTTAAGTTAATTCAGGAATCGAACCCACGCTACCTTTTGTATAAAAAAGATATAACAAATAACATTTACAGCACGGGAGGTCGGAAATTTCTATCGAAATCGATTTTTTTTGGTTCTTTTTTTTTTTTTGAGAAAAAAGTACTATTTTTGATGTATTACCTTCAATTTGACACGTCTAGTTAAGCGTTGGGGGTTGAAATTTGTTATATATGTAATATATATATATATATATATATATATATATATATATATATATATATATATATATATATATATATATATATATATATATATATATATATATATATATATATATATATATATATATATATATATATATATATATATATATATATATATATATATATATATATATATATATATAATATATATATATAAAAGTGGTAGAGCCAAGCTACACCAACACCAGTAGCTCAAAAGCCCCAGACTCTAACCCGGTAATCACCGCGCTCTCACAGAACACCGTCGTGACACAGCAGCATATTAATGCTGCTGTGTTTCGTCAGTTCGAGTTCCGGAAACCCATAAGGGGGTGTTGGTCTGGATATTTGGTTGGTAACGCATTCACATTCTCTCAGGTTGTCTATGGGCGAGGGTGTCCACTTAACCTCAGTTAGGGGGGGCCAACTTATAATATAAAAAAAACTATCTAACATCATAGTTGAAGCTTACAACGTAGTAAGTTGTATAAATCATATAAGCTTTGAACGGTTAAAAGAACTCGAATGAAAGACGGTTTCCAACAAGCACTGGTTCAAATTCGCTGCCAAAACGAAGATGACACTATCGTAAGCTTTTTGCAAAATTTTAAAACATTGCCATCGTTGTGTAACAAAAGTATAATTATAAAAACTCATTGGATAACTTCTTGTCGTTTTATTTACTTGAAAATTTATAGTACACAGGTTCAAATCCTATGACAATACTATATTTTCCATCACGAAAGCCTGATTTCTTTGAAAAAAAAAATACTAGATTGTGAAACAAAAGAAAATTTTAAAAAAGTTTTAAGAATTCAAAATATTATTGCGGAACTCAACGCCGCAGTACATTACTTTCTAGTGAAATAACAATGATAAATTCTCCTGTACAAAAATCGAACCCCAGTCCCATCGCACCACAGTATCTCAAATACGTACGTCATATGTGTATATGTATATATATATATATATTAAAATTTATGTATATCTTGTAATAATATGCATAAATAAAGTATAAATTCATAATTTGTTAATATTAGTCTAGACTTTAGACATAAATTTAGTAAAAAATTTAGTAGTAATACTTTTAAGAGGGTTCTGTATATTTAATAATACTTTTTTTTAATGTCTTCACGCTTTATCCCGCATATGGCAGGGTAGGCAGAAGGGAACTGCAGGAACCTATATGAACCTAGTGTTAGAACACTCCGTTGCTTAGTCCCTGTTTTCTCCGTCCCTTCCTATTACAATTTGGTACTATGTTGTCATTTTTATAATCTAATAAATACACTTGTCGCAAGTACAAAAGTCTTTGACTTTTTGGAACATGGTGTTATAGTGAAGAATATGGTGTAGGATGGTCATAGAAGATCGTGAGGACTCTCCAGAGGCTATCTATAAAAAGGTTGATGAGAGTAAACGAGGCGAAAGAGGCCATCCTGTCAAGGAAAAAAATATTAATGATCCTTCATACCTTATTCTGCTATTTTTAATATATAGAAATATACAATTTAACTTGAGGACCGTCGTGGCGCAGAGACGTAGCGTATACCTGTAAATGCTACGGTTTGTGGGTTTGATTCTCACTCGGGGTAGACGGATTTTTCTATTCCCATTTTCTTCGCTCTGGAAATCTAGGGTAATAGCGCGACGTTGAGTTCCGCCACTCATCACGCAATGCCTCGAAAAAGCAAAAAAACGGGAACGGAGAAAGCAGAGATTAAGCAACGGAGTATCTTAACACTAGGTTCCCAGAGTTCCTGCAGTTCCCTCTGCCTACTCTACCGGCAGAGCGTGACGACATAAAAACAAAAAAAATAACTTTTTTTTTTAATTTATTGGCCAATACGTAACAAATTCATTTTACTTTAAAAAATTAAGTACCACGAAAACCTCGAGGGTTTATCTGGGTACAGAACTTAACTGGTAATTGAATTTCAATTGAACAATTGAATTGAACTGAATTGAATTTAAATAATAATTAAAACATACTAAATTGATTATTTCCCACGCATAAGGAATCCTAATAAACTTATTTTATTGGTTGAGGTGTGAAAGAATTATGAGAGATATTATTGTACAGGTTTTTGAGCGAAAGTATATATTTTTTATATATTTACAACCGTTTTGGACGTCATTGGTTCAGTAGATGCTATTTTCTAATAAGGTAATGAGTTCAAACTTCAGTGCTTATACATTTTGACATATTAACATATATGTATATAAAAAAAATCAAAATGAGTGTAATCTTAACTATTGTTGTTGTTTTTTCTTTAATTAATTTATATATATATATATATATATATATATATATATATATATATATATATATATATATATATATATATATATATATATATATATATATATATATATATATATATATATATATATATATATATATATATATATATATATATATATATATATATATATATATATATATATATATATATATATATATATATATATATATATATATATATATATATATATATATATATATATATATATATATATATATATTTATATACAATATATATATATATATATATATATATATATATATATATATATATATATATATATATATATATATATATATATATATATATATATATATATATATATATATATATATATATATATATAAATATATAGAATGTATGTGTCACTATACATTTCGAAGTTATTTACGCATTAACGCGCTTGTTGTTCCGCAAAAGCGAACTCATTGTGACACAAATGATATTTCATTTCGTACTTTATTTTAAAGCAATGTAAAACGGGATGGAGCCCATCCTCTTGTAGGACAGTGTCTGTCCGTACACGTGACAGCTGTGGACTTGATCTTCTTGATGATAAGAATGTATAATATAAAAAAAATTGTACCGAATTGTAATCACACATGAAAAACTAAGGATCGTTGTGGCGCAAAGATAAGCGCGACAGTTTGTGGGTTCGATTCCCTTGAGGGGAACATGAATTTTTATTATTCTTACTTCAGATTCTTCGTTCTGGTAACTAGGCAAAGCGATCATAAGCGATATAAGCAGTGCCTTTAAAAGGCGGGAAACAAGAAACAGAGTGTCTTAACACTAGGTTTCTACGATTCCTGTGGTTTCCTCTGCTTACTCTGCTATATGTCGGATAAAAATCGTCAAACTAAAGAAAATTTAAACTGTTAGTCTATTTAAGCAGACATCATGAGCAAAGAAGAGAAGGAAGTAAGAGTTATAAGAAACTCTCCGTAAAAAATCTTCATAAGAACCGTTCATTTTATATGAAGAAAAACAATGTAGTGACTGTCATTTCTGTTCAATATTCGAAAATAATATCATAAAGCAAATGACACAAACATTACAAATAGGTTTTATTTACTTGAATTATTAAACAATATATAAATGTATGACATATATACATGACATATATATACATACATACATAAGGGTATGCATACCCTTATATATGTATATGTATGTATGTATATATCAATTGAACTGTTCAAGTTCGAACATCGGCTCTATTTGTCACCAATCTACCTTTTCAAGATCTTTAAAACGGTACCAGAAGTAAAGTCAAAAACTCGCCTGTCTAAGTGTACGCAATTAAAACGCTTCCACAAATAATATATAATGTATATGCATAGAATTACATGCTAAATTGTTGTACATCATTTGTAAATGATATTGTAAGCAATGTCATTTACAAATGACGTACAACTTGCTCTGATGGCTCTGCTCATCAGCACCTGACTTACTCTCTGGTGGTAACTTCCTGTAAGACAGTGGGTTCAAATTTGTGTACTGCAAGACGTACATAAAATATAAAATGTAACATATATAAATTAACGATTCAAAACTATTTGTAACGGTATTTTGCCTGTAAGCTCGACAGTTTGTGGGTTCGATTCCCACTCCGGTAAGATGGATTTTTCTAATTCCATTTTCTTCGCTCGGGAGTTGCGTGCTGCGTGTTGAGTGGCGGAAGGAGCGGGTAGTTACCCGCTCCTTCCGCCACTCAACACGCAATGTCTCGAAAAAGGTGGAAAGCAGGGACGGAGAAAGCAGGGACTAAGCAACGTAGTGTCTTAACACTATACTCCTATCGTTCCTGCAGCTCCCTCTGGCTGTCCTGCCTTGTGCGGGATAGAGCATGAAAACATTGATTATAGCACTGCTGTTTAATATATCAAAAAATTGACAATTCCAAGCACCGAACCCACTGTCACCTCCACTCTACATACATACATACTGTATATAAAATAACATAATATTTCAATAACTAGTTAATGTTTATTTATGTTCATTATACGACACGATTCGGTATGATATGATTGTACGCCTCAATAACTTGACAGCGTACTACGGTACGTGCCGCTTGATATTTGATTTATTTTTATTTTTTATTTAATGTTGGTAACACTGAGGATATATTCTTAGTCTTATTAATAATATAATGTTTTAAATATATATTAATCCAGCCGCAAGCAATAGCGTTGATATGCTTGCTTAATTTCGTCCCGTTATACGCTAGCATACTTTCAATTTTAATATTTATCCTTTCAAGACACTGCTGATAGGTGTAAATAATATTATTATTATTTCATTTTATTTTTTATTTTTTTTTATTATTTCATTTTATTTTTTATTTTTTTTATTATTTCATTTTATTTTTTTATTTATTAAACAATATTATTATTTTGTTTTCTTGTTATTTATTTATTATAGTTTTTTTTTTTTATCATTATTTATTTATAAATACATATATTTTTTTTACTGTTTACTTTGATATTATTGGGATTTTTTTTCTTTTGTAATAATTATATTATTATTATTTTTATTTTCAATATATTGCTTATATTCATTATATATTTACATATAAAACATGTTTCACGATAGTGCTAGTAGTCATAATACCGATATTGATATATTTTCCCAGTGTAATTCATCCACGTCTGATGATAGTTTTCATAGTATTCCCGATCCTCTCAACTCTTCCTTAGCCACTAAATTCAAACCATTTCCCAAAAATTTTAATGTAGTTCATATCAACGCTCAAAGCATCCCTGCCCATTATCCAGATCTCCTTGATTCCTTCGATGTAGAAAATATCCACGCTATCCTCGTTTCCGAGACCTTTCTTAAACCATCCTTACCTTCAACTGCATATGCCTTGCCGGGTTTTCATTTAATAAGGAATGACAGGACTGAAAAGGGTGGAGGAGGGGTAGCTATCTACCTGCGCAGCCACATTCCTTTCTCAATCCTAGATAAATCACCGTCAGCCTACTCAAATTCTGCTGAACATATTTTAATAGAAGTTCTTGGTACACTTAAAGTTTTACTTGGTGTTTTCTATAGTCCCAATTTACTTGTAAATTACTTTGAGTCGTTTGAAATTTTATTAGAAAAATACATTCCTGGTGCTGACCACACCATTATAATGGGGGATTTTAATACATGCCTTATTAAAAATGACTCTCGCGCTCGGCAATTAAAAACCGTAATCAATAGCTCCAACCTTGATATCCTACCTACGAATGCAACCCATTTTTTCCCTGGTTGTGCACCATCCTTATTGGATCTTATGATAGTTTCGTCAAATGAACGTATTGCTACATTTGGACAAATGTCAGCAGAAGCGTTTTCGTATCACGACCTCGTCTACCTCTCATATAAAATACGTCCACCAAAAATAAAACCTACAGTAGTGATGCGAAGATGCTTTACTAATATAGATAACGTTAAATTTATGCACGACCTTAACAGTATTGACTGGGAATGCATATTTAGTGCTGAAACAGCCAATGATAAAATAAATATCTTTAATTCTCTTTTGATTGAACTTTTTGATAAACATGCCCCTCTTCGACCAGTGAAAATAAAACATCTCCCTGCTCCGTGGTTAACTCATGAAATTAAGACACTCATGGCAAAACGCAACGCTGCAAAGTCTAATTACAAAAACATCCTACCGAGGAAAACTTGACGAGGTACAAAAAACTACGGAATAGATGTAATAAGACTTGCAGAGATGCTCGACGCAGTTACATACATTCCTCAATCAATAACAGTGACCCAGCAAAAACTTGGAAATTTCTGAACGCGATGGGAATAGGAGGCAAGCGCATGCGTGATACTACCTTAAACAGCTGTACGGATTTGGACATGCTGAATAAACATTTTACGACTATCGATCTGATGGATAATAGCACAAAAATGAAAACCCTCCAAATGTTATCCTCACTTCCTGTTCCTGCAACGGTCCCCTTCCTGTTTACATCTATCACAACAGCAGAAATACGAAAACACGTGCTAGCCATCAAATCTGATGCTATTGGCTGCGATGACATAAGTCGACGTATGATTCTGCTTACTCTTAATCCTATTCTTCCTATTTTGTGTCACATCTTTAATTGTTCCCTTTCCTCTAGTGATTTCCCTGATGCTTGGTGTCATGCATTAGTAATCCCCTTACCAAAGGTATCCAATCCCACATCCTTTTCAAATTATCGTCCAATATCCATACTCCCTTTCCTTTCTAAAGTCTTAGAGCGCATAGTACATGAACAATTATATCAGTTCCTACATAATAACAATATCCTGTCCTCGTTCCAAACCGGATTCCGACCGGGGCACAGCACAGTAACTGCACTAAATAAGGTATGCGATGATATAAGATATGGGATTGACAATCAGCAAGTTACTATTCTTGTGCTGTTGGATTTTTCGAATGCTTTCAACACAGTTGACTTTGATATTCTTTTGGCCATCCTAAGCTCTATAAATTTTTCCCCAAAAGCTACTGAATGGTTTTCTTCTTATCTCCGTGGGCGTACTCAGTGTATTAAGTTTGATGGGAAGCAAACTTCTCAATGTCACATCTCAGCAGGTTTTCCACAAGGTGGTGTACTGTCTCCATTACTGTTTTCCATTTTTATTAACACTCTTACTCAACACATAACATCTTCATACCATCTTTATGCTGATGATTTACAGATTTATAAGACTGCTTCTATAAGTGACTTACCCAGAGCAATTGAAAGTATCAATTCTAATTTACAAATTATTAACACCTGGAGTAAGTCGTTTGGACTGTCTGTAAATCCTACTAAGTCTAAAGTATGTATGTTCGGAACCTCTAAGCAGTTATTTAAAATTCCTTCACCTCCTCCTTCAATTCTGTATGATAATATTTGTTTAGAGCATAGTGCTAGTGTTGTGAATTTGGGAATCAGATTGGACAGTACATTCTCCTGGTCACCTCAAATTTCTGAACTGAGCCGTAAGATATTTTGTGTTATAGGAAGTCTAAGAAGATGGCAAAAGTTTTTGCCCTTAAAAACTAAAATATCTCTTGCTCAAACTCTTCTTCTTCCTATACTAGATTATGCTGATTCGTGCTACTTAGACTTACCTCAAAAACTACTACATAAGCTTGAACGGATGCAAAATCTCATAATTCGGTTCATCTTTGGTCTAAGGAAGTACGATCACGTAACACAATACCGTACCCAGCTAAATTGGTTAACCGTAAAAGACCGGCGGAATCTACATTCACTTACTCTCCTTTACAGTATCCTATACCATCCTGTCACTCCGTTGTACCTCAAAGAACGATTTAAGTTCTTGGGGTCGAGCACCCTTCATTCCCAGCATCTCCGTTCCCGCAACAACAATCTCCTAGAAATTCCTCTTACCCACACTAAATGCTATGGAGACTCTTTTACTATCAAAACTGTAAAACTCTGGAATGCGTTGCCGGAGGAAATTAGAAAATCTCAGACGATAGAAATATTCAAACGTCGGCTTAAAAAGTACTATCTTACACAGTAGTCTCCTGTGTGTATGAATTTCATTTACATGTATGTATGTATGTATTTATGTATGTATGTATGTATGTATCTAAGTATGTATGTATGTATGCATGTATGTATGTATGTATACATGTATTTATTTATTTATGTATAGTAGTACGTATGTATTGATATGTAAGTGTATGTATATTCAAACTATTTTAACGATTACTTTTTGCACTCTTCCGTGTCCCTTACTGTCTTACTGTCTCTAAATGGTTGCCTGTAAGAGATCACTTGCAGTGATAAGGCCGCCGTTGTACATATGATACATCTATACCTATTTACTTTTTCTCTTATGTTCTATGTTGTGTGTGCAATAAAGAATTATTATTATTATTATTAATATATATTTAAGTTTGGGATTATTAAGATAGGGCTTGACAAGTAGCGCTTAGCGGTTAGGATGCAAAATTTGAATGCAGCGGGATTTGAATCGGCGCCAGTTGCGAACCGTGCAAGCGCTCTAATCACTAAGCCATACGTTCCTCATCGCGCGGCGTTGAAATTCTTATAGTTATAGGGAGATTTTTCCCTAGAGCGAGAAATTTCCATTATAATTTTTATGACGATGATGATAGTCTGGTCTGTTGTTCTGGTAAAAAATGTTTTAAAGTTTTACACGTTATCCTGCAGGGTAGGCAGTGGGAACCGCAGGAACAGTGGAAACCTAGTGTTAAGACACTCCGTTCCCCGCTTTCCACCTTTTTTTTAAGGCATTGCGTTTCAAGTAGCGGAACTCAACGCCGATCTTTGCGTTGCCAGAACAAAGAAAATGAAAATGAAAAATTCCATCTTCCCTGAGTGAGAATCGATCCCACAAACCTTCAAGTTCCCAGATCCTCTCCTCTGGGCTACAACGGTCCTCAGTATTTTTCTTTTACTAATCTATAGTTTAAATAGAATTTTTATAGCAATTCTTGAGTATCAAGACTAAACATTCTATACTATATTTGTCATATGTTGAAGTTAAGACCATTTCTTATAATGATTAATTAATGCATCATGTAGAAGCAACAGAAAACACTTTGTTATAAATGATTTGAGGTGCCTTAATATGCTTTAAGATGTTTCGACCTTGTCTATTTTTGAACACTGTCGCGCTGTATATGTGATAGGTGGGGGGTTTGATTCCTTTTTGAAAGAATAAAATATATTCTTTTTACTGGTACATGAGTTTTTGTTGGTTAATATCTCGGGTTTTGTAGGAAAGTGGGGAGAATCTCTCCGATAGAAGATGGATTTTTCTATTTCCATTTTCTTCGCTCTGGCAAACTAGGCAAAGCGCGGCGTTGAGTTCCGCCACTCAACACGCAATGCCTCGAAAAAGGCGGAAAGTGGGGACGGAGAAAGCAGGAACTATACAACGGAGTGTCTTAACACTAGGTTCCCATGGTCCCTGCAGTTCCCTCTGCCTACCCTGCCATGTGCGGGATAAAGCGCGAAGCTAAAAAAGAAAATCTCTCCGGTTACGCTATACGCAGTATAGAAAGTCTTAATATTGTTCTGTTGTCGTTGTTGTGGGTTCGATTCCCGCTCCTGCGATAGATTTGATTATTTTCACGATCTTCTCTGCTATAAAGACAAAGCGTGGCGCAAAGTTCGACCACGTAGCACGCCATGTTTGCAAAATTCGGAAATCGAGGACAGAGTGTTTTAACCTATCCTGCTGTATGCGGGATAGAAAGTGAAACTATAAAATGTTCTATTTCTATTTTACTACTAATTTCTATATGAAATAAAAAGAATTGGCTTAATACAAATATTAATGGAGTTTCACAAAAATATTTTTTTAGTGTCTAGACGATTATATAGTGTTAAGTCATTATATTCTCCAAATTTTGGTGACGTTGACAACTCAACGATAAAGCATGAGCTTTATCTCCTTATCAGAGCGAAAAATTAAAAATATCTTTGAGTGGGATTGAACCCATATTTACACGTTACATTTTAAGCCAGAACCACTTACTCTTTGACATTGCAGAGCTAAACACTGCATTACATGTAACAAAAAGCATCTAAATTAAATCAACATCGAAGAAGTAAAAACATCACATC
The DNA here is from genome assembly GCA_037178615.1 of Dione vanillae. Taxonomy (NCBI): domain Eukaryota; kingdom Metazoa; phylum Arthropoda; class Insecta; order Lepidoptera; family Nymphalidae; genus Dione; species Dione vanillae. The sequence continues at coordinate 306,731 of JAZFAU010000323.1, read as the reverse complement.
TTTGTATCGTAATGACACGTCGTCTGCTATTTTCATCATTCTGGTAACTAAGCAAGTGCGGCGTTGAGTTCCGCCACTCAAAGCGCAATAATTCGCAAGGTGGAAAGTGGGCAATGCGGTATCTTAACACTAGGTTCCCAGCGTTCCTGCGGTTCCCTCTGCCTATCCTGCTATAAGCGGGATAAAGCGTGAAGCTAAAAAAAAAGTAAAAACCTAACTAAACTAGGCAATAACGGAGCCAACCACAAATTTCCATACAAAAATCATAAAGGATGTAATTTATTAACCGAATACTTAAGAATTAAACAGTTAAAAGTCTTATAATATGTATAAGTTAGATTTGGTCGCATAATTTGATTAAAAATCAATATATGCAATAAATAAACTTGTATCTATACAGCGGGACAAATTATGGCCACAAATTTGCATTAAAATATTGTTAGTGGCAATACTGAGTTAAGGCTGCGCCTGCGCATGTTTATTTTATATTAAGTTTTTTAAGTAATTTGTTTTGGGAGTGACGGAATCTAGAGATGGAGAGACACCTCTCTGAATGTTTTTCCACGGAATATACAATTAAGTGCGGCATTGGAAACGGAGTGTCATGACACTAAGTTTCTTTTGCCTACCTTGTCGCATGAGAGACGATTGTAAAGCTAAATTTTAATTATATACATACAATTTCTGCAGTATATTTTGCATATACAGAGAAAATTGCATCAAAATACCTACGATATGTATATATATGTAGTTTTTACGGGAAATTACGGACAAATAAGAGAGAATAAACAGTGCAGAGCAATGTGGATAAGAGGATCACATCACCATCATCAATTAAATCAACTACAAATTCGTTTATGGAATTAACGCCGAATTTCTTACCAAAACTATACCAGATTGTGCAAATAGTCTTGTAAATATTGTGAAAAAAAAAAATAGTATATGGTAATATTACCATATACCTACTAGCTGATTTGATTGATGATGGTGATGTGATCCTCTTATCCACATTGATCTGCAATGTTTACTCTCTCTTATTTGTCCCTAATGTTGTGTATAAAATATATAAAAATTTCGGCACAACGTGATTAAAAACGTCTAGTTTAGTGATCAGACATACTTGCACAGTTACCAAGAGGTGCAAGTTCAATTCCTGTGGCGTTCAAATTTTTTTATGTTGCCTTTAAGTATTTTTTCTATCCTTACTGTAGATTAAAACTTTAAATATTATACAAATATTTCATCTACGTCTAGTTAATTGAACTGATGCCAGCGTAGGAATACCAGGCTATAGAACAACTCACCTTAGTCTATAAGAAAAGCTTTTTGGGAGCTTTTCGGGAACTTTGATAGACTTGTGTGCGTATATGCTTATCATTATACTAGATGTTGCCCCGGCTCCGCTCGCAGTTTTTAAATGTATTACGCCCATTATATTTCTTAGTGATATGCCTGAGTTACAGTACCTTAGTAATTCGTAACATTTACCTACACAGTCTTGATGATGGTACTTGTGATTTGGTTTGAACCAACGTACTTCATTTAAATTATTATAACATAACAGTTTTTGAGTTTTTCAAAGGATCAATAAATAAATTACATTTTTTATGAAAAAATCATCTTATATGGGGATTGTTGGAAACTGGGAGATTGTCACTATAAAGTACAATTGTACATCATTTAATAGAATCGAACTCGCGATCGCCGTCTAAGGTAAGACGCTGTGCCGCTACGCTACAATATCCTCAATATATTTTTTACATACAAAATCAATGAATTATAGACTGGATATACAAGAAAAGTAGTATAAGAGTTCTTCTAATGCAAATATGTTTGAATTTGAAATGTCATCTGGACGGTGTTATGCCAAAGAGTGAGACGATTTCTGGTTTAGTGGGAAATTATATAGTGATATATCATTACATTTTGAATCGATACTATATTAGTGACATTATTCCGTCCCGTCTGTACCGTTGTGGCGCAGTGGTATAGAATATAAAAGAGAATAGAGTGTGGGGTCGATTAATCTAATCCAATCTAATCTAATCAAGAGAATGACTTATATTTATATTATTAACCAGATTTAAAGACAAAAGACCTCGAGAATTGTGTGAAAAGTTATTTTTAATGTGCTATTGAGCTGTTGATTTGATTTCATTTATCTTCTTTTAGATCAAGTGACAAACTATTAAGTGTTGAGTTGCGGAACATAACGCTGTAAGTAAATGTTATATAATATTAAAAAATATTATTTATAACAAAAAGCGAAGCGAGAGATTAAGGCAAGCGAAGCGAATTTTACTTACCAATATATATATATATATATATATATATATATATATATATATATATATATATATATATATATATATATATATATATATATATATATATATATATATATATATATATATATATATATATATATATATATATATATATATATATATATATATATATATATATATATATATATATATATATATATATATATATATATATATATATATATATATATATATATATATATATATATATATATATATATATATATATATACGCTCTATCCCACACATAGTAGGCAGAGGGAACCGCAGGAACCGTAGGAACCTAGTGTTAAGACACTCCGTTCTCTGCTATACACTACACTTTTATATTTACAAATACATATAAATATTTAAAAATAATACTCCATAGCGAAAAAAACAAAATTTTAAGTTAAAAATTATTATATAAGCTCTCCGCTTAATACAATCCTCAATATTTCAAATTAATTTATTACGTGTTTTCCATACAACACTCGTCCCATAAATTGTGTACATAATTTGAATGTGACACGTATGAAGAAGTAATATTTAGATATGGCTTACTGGGTTTTGTCTTTTTTTATATTATCTTCACGCTCTATCACGCATATGGCGGGTTAGATAGAGACAATGTAGTGTTTAGACACGCCATTCCTGTTTTTCAAAATTTTGCTTAAATCGGAACTCAACGCTGTGGACTCAAGTTTTTAAACAGAGAAAGAATAAATAAATTAAATCTTGTACCCTAAGTGAGAATCGAACCCTCAACCATCGCGTTTACAGTCACATAGTAGAAATTTAATTTTTATTTAATTTATAAAGCTTATTATTATTTTCGTCCGTCTATCATTTGGTTTGGCGGAACTTAACACCGCACTTTGTCAGTTCCAAGTATTATACATAGCACTTATACATATATACTAAATTTAGTTACAATCAGAATTAATATAAGAAACAAATGATTGTATGACACAAAAATCCGACCGTCACAGGTTCGATTTCCAATCCGATAGTGATATTATTTTCATTATCTTCGCTCTAGTAATAAAATAAAACATAAAGTTCCGCCATTCAATATGCAATGTCACAAAAAGTGGAAAATAGAGAATGGAGTGTCTTAACACTAAGTTCTCTCTGTGTATCTTGATATGCAGTATATAAAGATACCTAATTACGTATAATAGTGGTAATTTCAACTCTTCTTTCAATTTCTTTGTTTCTTACAGCACCTTTGAAAGCTTTTATTTAAAAAAAATATTCATGTTTTTAATGACACTTGATGAAAGAGTGCAGACAGCTGAAATTCGCATTCGTTGCCATAGCAACGTGTATGCCATATGGAACTGTCAACTGTCAACGTATTGCCATACGTTGTGAGTAATGCTTTATTTGTGTTCTCCATTCAACGTGACATTGGCGAAGCGAATTGTGCTCAACTGGCACGCTCGAAACGCAATAATTAAAGAGAAGAAGAAGAAGAAGAAGAAGAAAAATGATTTATTTATTGATTTAATGTACTTTATAAGGGTCTATTGTTGAACAATATTAGTGTATTTTTTTTAATTTTTCTATACATAAACTATAAGTGTACCAAATTTCATACTCATTCGTTCGTGCAATTTTTGTGAAAAGTTAACTAATATTTTAACACGTCAAGTAAAAACCCTTAGGTAGTAGGTTCTAGGCTTAAAATGAGAAAACATTTTTGTATTGGATGGCCCATCGCCCATCGCCCATCGAGGTAGGCGTAATGTGATATAGCCTATCGCATATAGGCTATATAACATTACGTTAATAGTAATCAATGTAACCAATTTATCTGTGGAATTAGATATTTCTTTATTTGTACTCGTAAATGTCGCTGAAATATTTTTCATCCAAACCATATCTTTCTCTATTCTCGAAGCCTAAAACGCGTAGTACTGGTAGAACTTACAGTTCCGTGGGAAACAAATATCCCAAAAAGTCACCACCTTAAACTTAATAAATACTTCGATCTTACAAACGAACTGACCAGGAATAGGTTTAGAGCTAGCTTATATGCGGTTGAAGTAGGAGCGAGAGGTATAACAGCGAAATCTCTCTATAGTTTATTAAAAGATCTCGGCCTGTCTAGAACTATCACAAATTCATTTCAATTCAAAGGCGGCTTTGGTAGAATCATTTAAAATTTGGTGTCGGTAGTGGGAGGAGCTCGGACAGTGAAGGTGAGCGTTAATGCATTTTAAAGGGGCCCTTTAAACCTACACTTGGGTCGCAAGTCCCAAGCGCTGCTCGGAGCTCCTCTTCCTACAACACGATGGGCCCGACACCCATACAGTGAATCCATGAAACGCTAAGTTGTTTTTTCTCTTCTCTCTTCTCCTTATTTATTTTTCAGCATTTTGCACAATTAAAATATTATCTTAATAATATTTATTTTCTTTTAATAATATTTATTTTATTAAAAAAAAAAAAACATTTTTTACTCTGTGGTCAGAGATTTGTCAACGCCCCGCCGCCATATTGGCTGATTTACGCGCGAAAGCTACACTTTTGACAGGTCGAAGTGATTATTCAATTTCCGTTTTAAAATGTTTCTTATTTTTTATTAATTTCAATATTTTGGTGATTTAAATCAATATTTATATGAAGATGTTATTTTGAAAAATGATAAGTGGCTTTTTTGTTATTGGTATTTTCAAGTGTGGTTTCAGGGTGGCAGTTGTCTGTATATTATGGTTTTATTTTTTTATATCTTCACGCTTTATCCCGCACATGGCAGGGTAGGCAGAGGGAACTGTAGGAACCATGGGAACCTAGTGTTAAGACACTGCGTTACTTAGTCCCTGCTTTCTCCGTGTCTACTTTCTGCCTTTTTCGAGGCAGCCCATGATTACAAGATCGCAATAAGATTCTGCATGCTGACAGTATAAATTTGGTCTTCTAGAAGATCCTTCAAGAAGGTCTTTGTCCAGAAAAGTTAATATTTATAAATGCAGAAAATATTTTGATATTTCACTTTTATTATTATATTTTAATCTGCTGATATCGAGTTGTAATAAGATAATATGAAAAACAGAAGTCTTCACGCTTTATCCCGCATATGGCAGGGTAGGCAGAGGGAACTGCAGGAACCATACGAACCTAGTGTTAAGACACTCGGTTGCTTACTCTCTGCTTTTTACCTTTTTCGAAGCATTGCGTGTTGAATGGCGGAAATCAACACTGCGCTTTGCCTAGTTTTCAAAGCGAAGAAAATGGAAATAGAAAAATCCATCTTCCTCTCATGAGAATCGAACCCACAAACCGCCGCGTTTACAGGTAGACACAACGCCTCTGCGCCACGATGTTCCACGATTATTTTAATTTATTTATTTGTTTACATATTTACAACTATTGGTGAAAAAATACTTAAAGAAAGCATACAAAAGTTTGAACACAGCAGGATTCAAACCCGCGCCCTCTTACGTACCGCGCAAGCGCTCTCACCATTGAGCTATGCGTTCTTCATCACGCTGCGTTGAAATTCTTATATGCTTTTATATTTTTTATATCCTTAGTGTGGATTAACACTTTAAAAATCACAAAAATAACTGTTAGTGAACCTTGTATTAAACTTGTAGAATCAGCACATACTTACGTCACCGTCCGTCCGACCGTCGTGGCGGAGAGACGATATATGGGTTCGGTTCCCATGAGAGGAGGATGGACTATTTCAGTTCCATCTTCTCCCCTATGGCAACTAGGCAAGCGCGGCGTTGAGTTCCGACACTCAATACGCAATGTCCCGAAAGAAGACGGAGAGCAGGGAACGGAGTGTCTTAATAGTAGGTTCCTTTGGTTCCCTCTGCCTAATTTACTATACGCAGGATAAAGCGTGAATGGGTGTTAATAATAGATGCTAAGCCTCTACGTCACGACGGTCCTCTTTTAATGTATGTAGTGAAGTTATGAAGTACGGGGTTACTATTCATACGTGTTTGGATAAATCTCTCTGTAGTTTACTAAAAGGTTAGAATTGTTACTAATTCATTTCCAGAACGCACTTCGAAGGCGGATTTGGTAATTATTTAGAATTTGGTTAGATAGTGGGACGAGCTTAGACAATGTAGGTGAATTGTTTTAAAGGGTTTTTTTAATAATAAAGAAAAAAAAAAATTAAAAAAAAAAAACAAAAACTACTACATGACAGTTGAAAAAAATACTGGCGCTTTCATAGGAAGAATCAAAAGAATGAAATTGCTTCACGCTTCATCCTGCATAGAGAAAGATAGGCAGAGGGAACCGCAGGAGCCAAAGGAACCTAGTGATAAGACACTCCGTTCCGTGCGTTCCGCCTTCTTTTGAAACGTTACGAATTGAGTGGCGAAACCCAATGCCGCGCTTGCCAAATTACCAGAGCAAAGAATATGGAACCTATGGAAAGTAATCTGTTCTCCCCTAGTGGGAATCGAATGTACAAACCGTCACGTTCGCAGGCAGACCTTTTTTTAACCTTTTTTAACTATTATTATAATTTACCATATCTTTTTCGCTTAAACTGATTTTGAGTCTTGATTGTTTTCTTATGTTATATATTTTAAAGTGTTTTTACACGGATTGGTTTATTTTAATTTTCTTCGCTTTGCCAACTAGGCAAACGCGGCGTTGAGTTCCGCCACTCAACACGCAATGCCTCGAAAGGCGGTGCGCGTGTAACGGAGTGTTTTAACAGCAGATTCGTACAGTTCCTGCAATTCCCTCTGCCTACCCTGTTGCGAGCGGGATAAAGCGTGAAACTATATAAAAAAAAATTACGCAAACGACAGAAAACGGAGAAAGGAGAGTCCTAACTATAGGAGAGATCCCATTTAAGTGGAACGTTAAGAAGAAATTCGAAGCCAAGAGCAAAAACAAAATAAAGTACAATCTAAAACAACTAATAAATAACTAAAAAAGCACTAAACATAAATTAATACGCCATTTAGCTTTTAAATTTTGATTTTTAGCAATCATTTACGTAAAAATATACGTAAAGTGAACGTGATATGTGGATTTCACTTAACTAAGGCAGGGCTTGTCAAGACTTTGGACCTCCCAGCACATGATATAGGATGCCGCAGATTAGTGGAAGTTGACAGATGTGGTATCATGTATGGAATTGGAGCAGTCAGTCAGTCGGTTCGATTCTCGTAAAGAAAAGGTAAGACGCGTTGAGTCTCGCTTTATACATAGTGTCTCGAAAGCGGTGGGAGTGGAGTGTTTTGACACTTGTTTCTTTCTCATTTTCAATTATATTATTTATATTGAACGTAATTGTATCACTCCTGTATTAAAATTTAAGTTTATTATGTAAGTAGTGATTTCATATGTATTATTATAAACCATTAGTGTGTTAAAAGGAACGTGCTAAACTAAAAAGGTCTTACTGATTAAATGAATATATATATATATATATATATATATATATATATATATATATATATATATATATATATATATATATATATATATATATATATATATATATATATATATATATATATATATATATATATATATATATATATATATATATATATATATATATATATATATATATATATATATATATATATATATATATATATATATATATATATATATATATATATATATATATATATATATATATATATATATATATATATATATATCGAAGAAAAACCTAGCCTTCATACTCCTATTAGACTGTAATATATAATTGTAATAAAAGAATTAAGAACAATCTAAGAACGAAATAAGTTGTATAAAGCATATAAGAATTTTGACGCAGCGTGAAGCATGAAGAACACATGGCTCAGTGGTTAGAGCGCTTGCACGGTTCGTAACAGGGCGAGGGTTCGACTCCTACTGCGTTCAAATTTTTATATGTTTTCTTTAAACATTTTTTCTATCCTCAGTGTGGTTTAACACTTTAAAAATCATAAAAATAGAATAATATTTATTTAGGCATACATATGTACATATATATTAAAACTATGTAATATTTTAAATGTAATCCAAAAACCTATGATGTCTTAGTCATATCACTTCTGAACCTCTCAACTCTATGACCAGTACACTACTCCATTTATCGAAAGGCTTAAAGAGGCCGATAAGAGGCATGATTCATAAAGACGTTTTATTTTTTTTCTAAATATACCTGCATTAAGCTGCGTCCTAGAGGACTCAGGAGGGAATTGTGGATCCTCTGTTGTATATATGTGTATATATATGTGTATATATATATATATATATATATATATATATATATATATATATATATATATATATATATATATATATATATATATATATATATATATATATATATATATATATATATATATATATATATATATATATATATATATATATATATATATATATATATATATATATATATATATATATATATATATATATATATATATATTTTTATTTATTTTTTTTTTTTTTAGCTTCACGCTTTATCCCGCACAAGGCAGGGTAGGCAGAGGGAACTGCAGGGACCGTGGGAACCTAGTGTTAAGACACTCCGTTGCTTAGTCCCTGCTTTCTCCGTCCCCGCTTTCCGCCGTTTTCGAGGCATTGCGTGTTGAGTGGCGGAACCCAACGCCGTGCTTTGCCTAGTTTGCCAGAGCGAAGAAAATGGAAATAGAAAAATCCATCTTCTCCGACTGGGGATCGAACCCAGTAACCGTCGCGTTACAGGCAGACGTTGCGCCTCTGCGCCACGACGGTCCTCATATATATATATATATATATATATATATATATATATATATATATATATATATATATATATATATATATATATATATATATATATATATATATATATATATATATATGTATATATATATACGGAACCTTGAATTGCCTTTTTTTTAACACACTTAGCTGTTTTGTAATCGGTCAAACCCCTAAGTGCGTAGGGACAGCAACTTTATTATATTCTGTACTACAATATACTAGACTAGACTATAGGATACGTATATATATATATATATATATATATATATATATATATATATATATATATATATATATATATATATATATATATATATATATATATATATATATATATATATATATATATATATATATATATATATATATATATATATATATATATATATATATATATATATATATATATATATATATATATATATATATATATATATATATTTACATAACTTTGTTTTTTTTTGACACTCCGTCCCACACTTTCCGACTTTCGAGGCTTTGTTTGTTGAGTGGCGGAACTCATCATCATCTCTTTGCCTAGTTACCAATGGAAATGGAAAAATCCATCCTACCCTTATGGGAAAAGAACCCACAAACTATCTCACTTACAAGCGCACGCTGCGCCACTGCGCCACGACGGTCCTCTAAAAATAATAATACTAGCTAACACATAGTCAAAAATGTGTAATGTAACACCTTTTCCTCCCAAAGCGTTGTTAACGAATTCGAATTCAAAAAGCTTGCCAAAACTATTATATTATTCCATAGAAATAAATAAAAAAAATGAACAAAAATAAATCAATTTACGTGAAATCTCTATACAAATGCTGAAAGTAACACCTTTATTTAATACTAACACAAATCTTTATAATTTCTATAGACCATCCATTTGTAAAGGAAACGGTAAAAAAAAATATTTGCTGATTAGCGTCTAACACACTCTTCTACGGTTTACCGTTTGGTAAACGAGATGGTTTTGGTAAAATCGCCTTTATTACCGGATGGTAAAGTTGAAAAGAATTTGGAAGATCCAAAAATTTCATACAATTGTCCCTTATATTACAAAGGTTTCGCGCACAAAAGGCTTTCAAAGACGTCTAAGGAAATACGAGACTAATCCCGATATAAAATTTTTGAGATCATTTTTTAGAATACATTGGAATTTCGTATATAAAAACAAGAGTGTGTGTGAGTGGCTTCACGCTTTTACCCGTACCTATTATGCGGGATAGGCAGAGAACCTAGAGGTAAGACACTCTGCTTTCTGCTTAATTTCACCCTATGGGACTCGAATCTGCAACCATCGACTTTACAAACACTGTACTACTGCGATGAGCTCAATATAAAAAAATTAAGACCTTTTATGATAGTTGACTCAACAGGAATGTAACCTACGACCTTCAAGCCTCAAACGATTTCGCCGGACCCTCAGCGTTCTAACCGATTTGGTATTTCTAAGAACATAAATATTTTTAGGTATATCATAATTTACAGCTAAGTTTTTTTTTTGTGTCAAGTTTTAACGGAATTATTTTCGATTTAGCAAGATAAAATGCGGCGTTGAGCTCCGCTGCTAGAAAGTAGTGCTGCGCAGAGTGCTAAATACGTGTAAATACTGGGTTTCCTATGCCTACAATGTGCGAGATAAAGCGTGAAAGTGACAAAAACATATATATGTATATGTATATATATATATAAGTATATATATATATATATATATATATATATATATATATATATATATATATATATATATATATATATATATATATATATATATATATATATATATATATATATATATATATATATATATATATATATATATATATATATATATATATATATATATATATATATATATATATATATATATATATATATATATATATATATATATATATATATATATATATATATATATATATATATATATATATATATATATATATATATATATATATATATATATATATATATATATATATATATATATATATATATATATATATATATATATATATATATATATATATATATATATATATATATATATATATATATATATATATATATATATATATATATATATATATATATATATATTATATATATATATATATATATATATATATATATATATATATATATATATATATATATATATATATATATATATATATATATATATATATATATATATATATATATATATATATATATATATATATATATATATATATATATATATATATATATATATATATATATTGTAGTCCAGAACCTCTAGTCTAAATTTCCCAAAAGTTTGTTTTAAGTAAACACATAAAAATGACCTAACATTATCTCACAGTAAATAAAATGACAAAGTACATTTTCTCCGTCTTCTCCATATATAAAAATTTCTATATAGTTACATTTAATTCAGAGAGATCCGTCACTAACGTCTATAGAAATACACGTTATCTAATCATATTCCTACTCAGGCATGCAGTGTGACATTTTAAAAACACTATTTACTTTGTTTTGTTTTAAATAAAAATTAGTAACGAAGTGATTTCGGCTTGTATGTTTGTTGACGAATGTCACACGTCGCGTCGCTCTGCCAACATTGTGTACAGGGTGTTCAGATAAGTGGGAGTCAATACTATGTTCCAATTTTCATGTTCACGCTGTATATTCGTATATAGAGTAGGTAGAAGGAACCTAAGGAACCCAGGACAGTCCTTTTTACACTTTATAGACTTACGCTTTTTCCTACATATAAAAAGTAGGCAGAGAAAGCCGCAGGAACTGTGGGAACGTATTGTTAAAGTATTCTGTGCCGTTTTTTGCATTTTCGAGGCATTGCGTGCTTTGACGCTTTTGACGTCTGTTTGATTCAAATTTTTGTATTTATATCATTTTTTAAAATTTTATATAACATAAAATAAAAGGTATTAAAGGTGAGTACATCAATATGTATCACAGAATCTCACTTTATATATGTACAAGGAATAATTTTGAAAAATCTAAATCAAAACGTCTTTCATTTCCTAACTCCCCTCCCCCTCTCCTCCTCCCCTTACCCCTCTCTTAACTTGAAAGGAAATATGAAATACTCGTATGTACCAAGTTCCATCCTCAAAAGCACGAAGAGCAAAAACTTCTATTAACTAACAAATTAACATTTTAACAACTTTAGCATATTTATTTTTGACCTATATATACGAATACAAAAAAATATATTGATTTCCTCTTTGGAACACGCTGTATAATGTCGTGTATGGCATTGGTGGTCCTTTTTTTATAGTCCATAATCTCACGTTAAATCTTACTTTGCATAAGAAACATTTCTAGTAATTAAAAAACGATATAACAACCGTCTATGTTTATACAGGGTGTTTGATTTGGTCTTAATAACCGACCGCTGCCTCTTGGAGTATTTAATAAAGTGTGTTAAATAGTACTTATTATTGTCATAATACGAGGTTTTTTTTACTTACGCGTCAGATTTTTAAGGCGATGGTTCAGCGTTTGATTCCCGATTGGAGAATTTTGGTTTTCTTTCTCTAGGAAGTACGTAGTGTGGAAGTGGAATCTAAACGCCATAGTTTGGAAAATTGGGCGTAAATAAAATTTCTATTTTTCTCTCCGTGTGAAGGCATGAGTATAAGTTATCATATGCGTTATACACGCAATGTCTCGAAAAACGGGAAGTGGGAAACGGAGTGTCTTACCACTTGGTTCCTACGGTCCCCTGCCTAACCCTGCTATATCTGAGATACAGGGTAAAGTAAAAAATACTCAAAAAGTTATATTCTGATCAATAAGAGTGCTTTGAAATAATAGTTGAGGACCGTCGTGGCGCAGAGGCGCAACGTCTGCCTGTAACGCGACGGTTACTGGGTTCGATCCCCAATCGAAGAAGATGGATTTTTCTATTTCCATTTTCTTCGCTCTGGCAAATTAGGCAAAGCGCGGCGTTGAGTTCCGCCACTCAACACGCAATGCCTCGAAAACGGCGGAAAGTGGGGACGGAGAAAGCAGGGGCTAAGCAACGGAGTGTCTTAACACTAGGTTCCCACGGTCCCTGCAGTTCCCTCTGCCTACCCTGCCATGTGCGGGCTAAAAAAAAAAAAATAATAATAGTGAGACCATTATTTAAGTAAAATAAAAATCAATTATTATTTTAATTTATAAAAAAAATGCATTCATCTGTCATTTGAAGATTTAAGAGACAATCTAGATTTTTTGGAAGAGTTTGAATAATTTAAACGATATTTTTATATATTTACTCTCATAGCAGGGTAGGCAGAAGGAACCGCAGGGGCCCTGGGTAACCTAGTGTTAAGACATTTCGTTTCTAACTTTCCGTCTTAGGTATTGCATGTATAGTGGCAGACCTCAACGCCGCTATCCTAGTTTTTTTTTTTTTTTTTTTAGCTTCACGCTTTATCCCGCACATGGCAGGGTAGGCAGAGGGAACTGCAGGAACCATACGAACCTAGTGTTAAGACACTCCGTTACTTAGTCCCTGCTTACTCCGTCCCTGCTTTCCGCCGTTTTCGAGGCATTGCGTGTTGAGTGGCGGAACTCAACGCCGCGCTTTGCCTTAGTTGCCAGAGCGAAGAAAATGGAAATAGAAAAATCCATCTTTCCCGACTGGGGATCGAACGCAGAAACCGTCGCGTTAGCCGCGTTACAGGCAGACGTTGCGCCTCTGCGCCACGACGGTCCTCGAGCTATCCTAGTTGCCTGAGTGAATTAAATGGAATCGAACCCACAAACCGTCGCGTTGACAGATAGACGCTGCGCCTCTGGTTATGATTGTTTTTTTTATAATAAATTAAGTATTTGTCTTTTGAGACGGAGGAACGAAGCTGGGACGGAGAAAGCAGGGACTAAGCAACGGAGTGTCTTAACACTAGGTTTTCACGGTCCCTGCAGTCCCTGAATACCATGCCATGTGCGGGATAAAGCGTGAAGCTAAAAAAAAAAAAATTTTTTGTTATAGAAATAAGCATATACCAGTCTTTCCCACATTTTCCCACATAGAGTGTTAAGACACTTCCGTTTACCGGTTGCAGCTCTATTTTTGGGATATTTTCTTTTTAAATTGGTTTGTTCTAACATTAAACATAGGACGGTAAAAATACTTTTTAAAAATATATAAAAATTTTAACGCAGCGCTCTTGCAAATCACAAATACAAGCGCTCTGACGACTAAGCCATGAGTTTTTAAGAGGTACAGGTTCATATCTCGCTGCGTTCAAATTTTTATATGTTTTCTATAAGTATTTTTTGTATCCTCATTGTGGATTAACACTTTAAAAATCATAAAAAAACGTTGTGATGTTACATTTTCCACGAATCTGATTCGAACCCAGAACTGTATATTACTAATTTATATTTACCCGTCCCTACTATTTCTATTGAAATTATATATATATATATATATATATATATATATATATATATATATATATATATATATATATATATATATATATATATATATATATATATATATATATATATATATATATATATATATATATATATATATATATATATATATATATATATATATATATAATATATATATATATATATATATATATATATATATATATATATATATATATATATATATATATATATATATATATATATATATATATATATATATATATATATATATATATATATATATATATATATATATATATATATATATATATATATATATATATATATATATATATATATATATATATATATATATATATATATATATATATATATATATATATATATATATATATATATATATATATATATACATATATATATTCCACCTTGTCGACCTATATATTAATGTGACATAGAGACAATAGTTTTATATTTTTTTAATAGGAAAGACAAGACAAAAGCTTTCATCTCACAGGAATCGATCCCACTACCATCACAAGTCAGTCAATGTGTCCACTGCGTGTATTTTTTTAATATATCACAGAGTTCATACCAGAATGTCGGCATTCATCAAACGATATGGGATTGTCCACGGCCTGTGTGGCATAGACTATGGAAATCGCAGATGTATATTGAATTTTGACAGATCCGTATTTGAAGCTGTGACGCTTTGGTACTGTATGTGTTGTAGATGATGGAGCTATACGTTAATAAGCCGTAGCGTCAAAGTAAAGTTTAAAGAATTGAGACACTCACAGTGGCAGAACTCAACTCTTTATTAAATTAACATAATATACTATGGTTGTGAGTTCGATTCCTACTAGGGGTGACAGCATATTTCATTCCCCTATTCTTGTGAGACGTAGACCTTCGTCAATCAACGCGCAATGTCTTCAAATCGGACACAGGGAAAGAAAGGGAAAATCTTAGAACTCGACATTAGGTGACGTAGGCTAAAAAAATATTAAAAAATCACTTTATTTAACATCAAATCACTATATGATTATATAATAAAATATAAAATCACTCAATCAATCATAACTTAGCAGGAATCGAATTCAAGACAGTCGTGTTTACTGTCAGATGCTGTGCAACGCATGCGTCACTTGTATCGCTTTTCTGACTAAAATCGTAAACAGAAAATAGAGAAGAGTACAAATAGCCTTTAGGTGATAAAATACTGGAGGTATCTATTAGAGGTAGAGGTACTAGAGGCAGAGGGAGGACCGTCGTGACGCAGAGGCGTAGCGTCTACCTGTAATCGCGACGGTTTGTGGGTTCGATTCCTACTCGAGGAAGATGGATTTTCTATTTCCATTTTCTTCACTCTGGAAACTAAGTAGAACGCGGCGTTGAATTCTGCCACTCAACACGCAATACCTCGAAAAGGGCGGAAAGCAGGGACGGAGAAAGCAGGGAGTAAGCAATGGAGTGTCTTAACACTAGGTTCCCACGGTTCCCGCAGTTCCCTCTGCCTAACCTGCCATGTGCGGGACAAAGGGTGAAGACAATAAAAAATACTAGAGATTCCCCTATTAGATCAGCCCATGATTTGACCAAGATTGCAATAAGATTCTGCATGCTGACAGTATAAATTTGGTCGTAAAATAGACAAAAGTAGGATATTAAAACTTTTAATTCTATCTTTTTCTACCTGTAAAGTGTTCCATCTCTCCCATCCCTCCCATCTATGACAAACTGTGTGTACACACATACATATATATACATATAAACACACACACACACACACAAACATATACAATTAAAATATAATTCTGTCTGTGTTTATAACGCAATTCGATATATGTTAAACTCGCCTAAATACACGTTTAAAACATTTAGTGAAACGACCGACTCCTTAATTTCATCTTTTTGTTCTAGACTTTTTTTTAATTGACCAACTCAGTCACATTTTGTGGATGCCTACAAAGGGATTGCTTCGAACGAAATCGAACCTAGGACCTTATAGTATAGGGTGCGTTTCTGTTTCCATATGTTACAATGTATTTCAGTCATATTATAAACCGTCATGGAGGCTGTTTTTCATAAGGCATTTCTCTATAGACGCGGCAGATATTTTGTCATTTTCTATTCTTGGTATATGCTGCATGGTTTGAATGATATGTGGCGAGGTCGTCTATTATTCATTTTTTTTTAGCTTCACGCTTTATCCCGCATATTGCAGGGTAGGCAGAGGGAACTGTAAGAACCATATGAACTTTATATTAAGACACTCCGTTGCTTAGTTCCTGCTTTCTCAGTCTCCACTTTCCGCCTTTTTCGAGGCATTGCGTGTTGAGTGGCGGAACTCAACGCCGCGCTTTGCCTAGTTTCCAGAGCGAAGAAAATGGAAATAGAAAAATTCATCTTCTCCGAGTGGGAATCGAACCCTCAAACCCTCGCGTTTACAGGCAGACGCTTACGCCTCTGCGCCATGTCGTCTATTATTTGCTAATTATTCCCGGTTCGAATCCTGGTCTATATATTTATAGGAATCTGGTGGTACAAATGATTAGTTGATCAGATAAATTCTGTATTTTCTGTAAAATTATTAATATTTTTATTATTATAGCTTCACGCTTTATCCCGCACAGCATTAGCCCGCATTAGCAATGTAAGCAAAGGGAACCCTAGGAACCGTGGCAACCTAGTATTAAGACATTGCGTCTTGGTTGGCGGAACTCAACGCCGCGACTAGCCTAGTCTGCTAAATTAGTAAGTTGATATGTGATGAGTGCCAAAACCAAACTTCACGTCATATATTTATGAAAAGATCATATACTTAATATGTAAAAAAATTCGGCGGAACTCAACGCCGCGCCTTGATATAATGAAAAAATTAAAATTAAGCCCTACTATGAATAGAGTTTGTGCCCACCCCAGACAAATTGCCCAAATATACCAGGATGGACCCAAAATACTTATATAAATAGGACATTTCTTCATACACCCGAAAAATATTTATTTTTGAACTATCTTAAATACGTCACTTTGGCAAAACGAGAACGAAATGTTAGGTCTATATATACTTTTAACGAACTAAAAGGTCATTTTGATGAAAAACGGAGAGAAGAGAGTTCTAGTACTAATTTCTCTACTGCAAGTGTGATAAAGCGTGAAGTAAAAAAATCAGACATTTTTGTTAAAATAAAAAGTTAAAAAACAAGTGTTACAAAATGCCACCTTTATCTGATATACTTCAAGATAACAAATATATATGTAGAATTAAATAAATTTCTCAACTTGACTTTTGTATACGGAGAAAACGTTTATGACAGTAATTATATAGTATATGAGGGTAGCAAGTTCGATTCCCAGGAATGAAAAAAATATTTTAGCCAAACTAATACAATATTAGACAAAGCGCGACGTTGACTTCCGCCACTCAACACGCAATGCCTCAAAAAGGCAGAAAGTGGGGACGGAGAAAGCAGGGACTAAGCAACGGAGTGTCTTAACACTAGGTTCGTATGGTTCCTGCATTTCCCTCTGCCTACCCTGCAATATGCGGGATAAAGCGTAAGCGTAAAAAAAATAATACAATATTAAGAACGGAGTGTCTTAACACTAGGTTTTTAAAGTTCCTGAGGTTTCCTCTGCCTACCCTGCTATAAACGGGATTATGTGTAAAGGTATAAAAAAATACAATATATAAAAAAATACAGATGTGGTTTGGAGGAACAGCATCTGTCTGCATTCGAGGTAATATTTTCCACGAACCACTATAGAATAGCCTACCTGCGGCAGTGTTTCCTGTTCGATACCACATGGGTACCTTCAAAAAGCGTGTCTACGTCCACCTTAAAGGCCGGCAACGCTCTTGTAACACCTCTGCTGTTACACAGGGCCCTGGGCGTCGGTGATCACTTACCATCAGGTGACCCGACCGCTCGTTTGCCTTGTCCTTCCCATAAAGAAGAAAAAAAAAGAGGAAATGGTCTCAAACTCATTAAAAGTCGATTTCTCCACCAAACTTAGTGGTAAAAAGTCAAGATAGTGGCGTAACTTAACGCCGCTTTTAACTAATGACAAGTATTTCTTAATACCACTTAGTCTTAACTGATTGCATAAAACAAGTTCCTTAATCTGTATTTCAAGATATCTCTTAAACGCATAAAGACATTGTATGAATCTCGTCACTTTTGGGGCGACCAAAAAAGTATGGGACGCGAGAAAATACAAAAAAAAACACAAGTGTAAAAAAAATAAAGTTTTTGACGTATGTATGTATAAAACACGTATACTGAGAATCGGATGACTTCTGCGTATTCCAGTTTGTTAGCCAATGGTATGTAGAAGATTTCGCTTTTTTATAGCTACGTTGTAATTTTTGTTCTTTATTTTTTTTATAGTTTCACGCTCTATCCCGCACATGGCAGGGTAGGCTACAGGTATCGTGGAAACTTAGTGTTGAGACACTCCGTTCCTCGCTTTCCTCGCTTTTCTTTTCGAGGAGAGGCGAGGCGAGGAGGAACTCAACGCTGCATTTTGCCTAGTTGCCGAACAAATTAGGAATTGAAACCACAACCTGTCACTCTTATAGGCAGACGCTACGCCTTTATTTTATATTTATATTTATATTTAGAAAACAGAAGTGCTTAAAGTTTAAAGAAAAAACATCAAAACACGTTTTTGGACAAAATTTCTGCGTAATTGCATTAAATGACATAAATATCTTATTAACAAAATGTCAGAGTAGTTCCTTTCTTATGTGGACCGTTGTCTGTATGCAACAGCCCCGACTGTCAAAATTTATTTTCTTTATAGTATTTGTCATGTTGAGTGGCGGAAGTCAACGCCGCGCTTGGCCTATTTATCAGAGTGAGGAAAATAGAAATGAAATAATCTATAAAACCCGAGTGGAAATTGAACCCCTGCACCTCGTATTACTTTTTGCGACTACTAATAAAAAATATTACTATAAAAACAAAAAAGTATATTAATGCTATTGTTTTTTTTTTTTTTTGAGCGTCACGCTTTATCCCGCACAAGGCAGGGTAGGCAGAGGGAACTGCAGGGGCCGTGGGAACCTAGTGTTAAGACACTCCGTTGCTTAGCCCCTGCTTTCTCGGTCACTGCTTTCCGCCGTTTTCGAGGCATTGCGTGTTGAGTGGCGGAACTCAACGCCGCGCTTTGCCTAGTTTGCCAGAGCGAAGAAAATGGAAATAGAAAAATCCATCTTCTCCGACTGGGGATCGAACCCAGTAACCGTCACGTTACAGGCAGACGTTGCGCCTCTGCGCCACGACGGTCCTCAATGCTATTGTTTTCAATATTAAATGAAAAATATATTGAGTTATAAAAGTTCTATAGCTATCATCTTTCAGTGGAAGTAAAGCACGTTGTCCCTTAAGCGAATAACAAATTGGACTGGACATATAAGTGTTTCTTATCAATCAAAAATATATATATTTGTTATGATTGAACTACTTCTATTTTTGCAAACAAATTAAAGTAATACTGACGCTGTCATAGCGCAACCGTACAGTGTCTGTACTCACCTGGTTGTGGGTTCGAATTATCTTAATAATAATAGCGGAAAGCGGGGACGGAGTAAGCAGGGACTAAGTAACGGAGTGTCTTAACACTAGGTTCCCATGGTCCCTGCAGTTCCCTCTGCCTACCCTGCCTTGTGCGGGATAAAGCGTGAAGCTAATAAAAAAAACGTGCTCTTCTCTGCCCTGCTCTATCCTACTGTATCCTGTCCTGTCCTGTCCTGGTCTGTTCTATTCTGTTAAAGAATATCATTTTCTAATAAGCACTTAATAACATAAGCAGTACTTTAAAATTACGAACAACTTCATATTACTTAAAGAAAAACATGTAAAAATTTGAACGCAGCGGGACTCGAACTCGCGTCCTCTTGCGAACCGTGCAACTCGCGGGTTCGAGTCCCTCTGTGTTCAAATTTTTACTAACCTCAGTATTTAGTAGTATTTTTCTAACCTCAGTGTGAATTAACACTTTAAAAATCATAACAATATCTTCATAATAGTTTACTTTTATGGCAAAAAAAAACTTCAACATCTCTGTTAAAAAATACCCGTCTATATTAAATGTACTATTTAAAAAATTTAAAGACTTTTTTGTTTCTCTTAAATAAAATTTAAAAGTTACGTTACTGACTCTCGTTCCCTAGATCTTTTACTTATAATTATTTCACTTTAATATTAATAATATTCTTTATTTTACTACTAATTACACCGATCACACGACCGTGTTATTTGTGGGTTCGATTCCCATAAGAAGAGAATGAAATATTTCACTTCCATTTTGTTCGCTTTGGCAAGTAGACAAGTGCGGTGTTAAGTTCAGCCACTTAACACGCAATACTTTGAATGCGATGTGTAGAGATAGGAGAGTCTTAACACTAAATTCCCATGGTTCCTGACGGTGTAAATATAAAACCAAACGTGTGAAAGCCTATTAGTTTTCAAGAATATTGAAATGACAAAAATGTGTGGAATTGATGTGATATAGTTTTCATGTAGGATACAGATATCGTTGTATTTTATAATAATTGTAATATAGATATTAAAAAGAGCAACTCTAGAAACTCTCGACTCTCTCTCTCTCTCTCTTTCTCTCTCTTCTCACCAGAACTGTCTCCTCGTCGATGTACGGTGTACGGTGGTAGTGACATGTTCAATAGACGATATATAGAGCAAGTAAAACTCTATAATAATAAATTTTTATGAAATTTTTTATAAATTGATAAAGATTAACTGTATTGATAACTTTACTTGGCTTTACAAAGTTACCTGAGTGAGTGAGTTAGTTTAATGTCACTAAACTCTACTTTCTGTAATGATTAAAAGTGTTTTTTTTTGTCTTTTTTTTAGCTTCACGCTCTATCCCGCACATGGCAGGGTAGGCAGAAGCAGAACCACAGGAACCTAGTGTTAAGACACTCCATTGCTTAGTCCCTGCTATCCGCCTTTTTCAAGGCATTACGTGTAGAGTGGCGGAACTCAACGCCGCACTTTTCTTAGTTGCCAGAGGGAAGGAAATGGAATCGAACCCACAAACCGTCGCAATAACGCCTCTATGCCAAGAAGCTTTTCTATTTCTTGTTTTATGAACTTTACTTATAGATGAAAACTATATATATTTACTAATTTATTTTAACTTCACGCTTTATCCCGCACATAGAAAACAGCAAGAATAGTGGGAACTTAGTGTTAAGACACTCCCCGCTTACCAATATATTAATATAAAAAATATTTTTAGTGAACTTAACGGAGACTTTTCTCACTAAGGTGTTACGTTTAAATAATAAGGGATATCCTTAATTTACTACAATTCAAAGATTGTTTATTATATTTGAACCTCATACATCGGTGCAGTTGCTACTACAATACTGTAATTATGCGCCTAAATAAATATTTTAGTTATACCAGTCGAGAGGTCGTAGTTGTGTTTTTTTTAATTATTGGAGTTCTTTATATATATTGTAATATTAGAGTAGGTTCGATTCCCACTTTAGTGGCTTAGTCAATTTTTTATGTGACACAAAATGATCAAATTCTAGATAGCTTTGTTAAATTTGAAAGAGTGTAAATAATTAAATTAATAATTGAACACATTTTTTATGTCTTCACGCTTTATCCCGCACATGGCAAGGTAGGCAGAGGGAACTGCAGGAATTATAGGAACTTAGTGTTAAGACATTTCGTTCTCTGCTTTCCGCCTTTCCGAGGCATTGCGTGGCGGAACTTAACCTAGCTAGCAACCTAGCAACTCAACTTGCCTAGTTGCGTTAAAATATCAGAAGACCCTTTAACTCCTAAGTGAATGTACCGAAATAACAATAAGAGGCAAATGAGGCTTTAAAAGGAAAAAAAAAGGGCTATATAAAGACATTCCCCTTTCCTGTCACAATATTCGTTTACGTTTCATACGTTTGTTTTTTTGTTACGAACAATAGGTTATCTGATTAGTTATGTGATATATATATATATATATATATATATATATATATATATATATATATATATATATATATATATATATATATATATATATATATATATATATATATATATATATATATATATATATATATATATATATATATATATATATATATATATATATATATATATATATATATATATATATATATATATATATATATATATATATATATATATATATATATATATATATATATATATATATATATATATATATATATATATATATATATATATATATATATATATATATATATATATATATATATATATATATATATATATATATATATATATATATATATATATATATATATATATATATATATATATATATATATATATATATATATATATATATATATATATATATATATATATATATATATATATATATATATATATATATATATATATATATATATATATATATATATATATATATATATATATATATATATATATATATATATATATATATATATATATATATATATATATATATATATATATATAATATATATATATATATATATATATATATATATATATATATATATATATATATATATATATATATATATATATATATATATATATATATATATATATATATATATATATATATATATATATATATATATATATATATATATATATATATATATATATATATATATATATATATATATATATATATTTATTTATTTATTTATTTATTCAGCAATTCTCTTAAATTTGGCGCTATTCCTGACTTTCAACATAATTTTTTTTTCGAGTAGATGATTATAAGACTGATAACATTAAGAATTTAAGTAATAATTGATAAAACTTTTTTTTTGAACAGAGAGAGAGAGAGAGAATTTGTTTTTGTTTGCTTAGATTGTATAAAAAAATGTTTCATGAGATATACTGAAAACTGAAAATTGATTACAAGGTTAGGTTACTATGAGGTTACTTTGTGATGATTTCAAAATAAAAGCTATAATAGTAATTCCACGTATTTGTCAAAAGGACCGCATCCGGTTCGCAGGGGGTGCTGTAAATCTTCGAATTAGCTACAAATTTTTATATGAAAGTACACTAGCTAAGCTAAGCTATAAAATATAAATAGCTATACCTATCCTATAAATAACACTGCTAGAGAGAACATAGTGTTAAGACACTTTGTTTTCTACTGAGCCATTTAGTGAAGAAACTATACTTCTTTGACAATGGCCATCCCTTTGTGACTTTGGGTTCGATTCTTATGAGAAAGAATGGTTATTTCAAACCCATTTCATTCGCTCTGGGCTATATTCAACTAGGGTAATGCAGTTCCGTTACTCAACACGCAATGCCTCGAAAACGGCGGAAAGCGGGGACGAAGCAAGTAGGAACTAAGTAACGAAGTGTCTTAACACTAGCTTCGTATGGTTCCTGCAGTTCCCTCTGCCTACCCTCCCATGTACGGAATAAAAGCGTAAAGCTATAAAAAAATGTTTTTTTTTTATTTAAAAATGTGCTGAGGAGTTTCTTTCGCCATTTCTTCTTCTCCATGACAAAGCACCTTTCCGAAATGGTAGTAGATAAATGTTGACGTGCATAAGTGTATCTGTGATACCTGTATAAATTTCTTTTTTTTTTAGCTTCACGCTTTACCCGCACATGGCAGGGTAGGCAGAGGGAACTGCAGGAACCGTGGAAACCTAGTTTTAAGACACTCCGTTGCTCAGTCCCAGCTTTCTCCGTCCCCACTTTCCACCTTTTTTCGAGGCATTGCGTGTTGAGTTCTGGAACTTAACACCGCGCTTTGCCTAGTTTGCCAGAGCGAAAAAAATGGAAATAGAAAAATCCATCTTCCCCGACTGGGAATCGAACCCAGAAACCGTCGCGTTGCAGGCAGACGTTGCGCCTCTGCGCCACGACGGTCCTCTATGAATAAATGATTTTTGATTTTGATTTTAACATACAGTGTTGTGCTCCGTTAATCTCTCGATATATCTACATTATTTCCACCTATTTAACTTTAGAGGTATACCCAAAACTATATATCGCAGAGCTTTACGACCCCAACCGTTAATTCTTTAAAGAATGACTTCACTGTCATTGTTAACAGGAAATGGTGACATTTTTTGCAAATCATTCATATGAATGTATTAAAATAGAATAGTCTACAGGACTATTGCGACTATAATAAGGGGCTATAGGCTTTTATTTAAAGCAGGTAGACTGTGAGTACCTAGACCTACTGAACTATATTTTCTATCTCAATTTAAGGTATTTCGTGTATTGAGGTAGCTAGTGTTACCTATAATGATGATAAGTACTTAATAAAAACATAAAATTTGAAGGCAACGGGATTTGAACCCGCTGTCATTTAGATACCGGACGAGCTATGATCAATAAGCCATGTGTTCGTATGGCTTATTGGTCATATATGTTTTTTTTTTTAAGTATTTTTTTCTATTCTCAGGGGTGATTAAAAAATTCTTTAAAATTCATAAAAATATAATGTATAAAATAAAGGCGTCTTAGCTCAGTATAACATTTGTATATAAGCAAGATGGTCACAAGTTGAATTCCTACTTCAAAAATATACCTGTAAGAATTAAATATTTAAGAAATAAAAAAACCTGTAAGAATTAAATAAATAAAAGGAATTTCTTAAAAATTACTTGGAAAAAGGAGAGTCTCAACACTAGGTTCTCTCTATAAACAAGAAACTAATTAGTGGTAGATATTGAAACCCGAAAATATATATAATAATCTCTTTCTCTACTTTCTATTGTACCTAGCGGAGAAAATAAACGTTTAACCAAACAGATATTGAACTCACTACCACCGGTCGAAATATTCTAGTCCATACAAACTTTCTAAAGCAAATTTTAGTTTTGAATGAAACGTAAATTCCTTCACAAAAGACACTCAGGTAGTCGACGATGATCAATTATATTTTTTTTTATTTTCTATAAAAAAAGTATTGTTAAAGGACAATAAATTCTTAATTCAATAGAATATAGTCTTTATTGGTTGTTACAGGTTCAAATTCCATATGCATATACAGTGGAAACTCGATTATTCGGCCGTCAGTTATACGGATTCGCGATTATCCGGACTACAGGCCGATTGAATTAAATGTACCTACAAGTCGTGTCTGTGCAAGCATGGACGTGTCGGAACTTGTATGTTGTCGCCATTTTCAACCAAATTTCTAAATAAACAATGATTTTCGTTAATATGTACTACTTGTTTTTAATAAACATATATTTATATTTATGTAGTTTCAATTATCCGGATGTTCAATGCCAATGCCTTACAACAACAATTATTCCGGTCAATCGAGTTTCTACTGTACCTTTTTAATATTTTCAAGTATAACTTTTTTGTTAAAACACGAAAATAGCATTATTGTTATTATGACGATTGTTTAATACTTAAATTCCAAATGTTTATGGAAACGAAGTGTCGTTTGCTTTCACTTTCTACGTCTTTACTCGGCTTTGATATTTGTTCAACATCATAATAAAAATCAAATTATTATTTTTAAGTTCTATAACATTTCTACAAGTCGTTTAATTATTAAGTTATTTAAAATAAGTTATCTACTCGATTCTTGCAAGGTCATGTGATACGTACTAGTGATGTAACGAATGTCATATTTTTAACATTCGCGAATGCGAATGCGAATGCGAATATTCAGTAATTCTTGTAAATTTGGCGCCAATTGTTTACGTTAAG
Organism: Dione vanillae; assembly: GCA_037178615.1. Lineage (NCBI taxonomy): Eukaryota > Metazoa > Arthropoda > Insecta > Lepidoptera > Nymphalidae > Dione > Dione vanillae. Next base: position 280,537 of record JAZFAU010000323.1, on the reverse strand, counting down.
CAAGATAGCACTTTGGATTATAATATTAAAAACCTGAGTATTAGGTGATAAAACTTTATTAGAAGGGAGAAAAAAATAAATTCTGTTTGTTTAGATTGCATTCAAAAAAATTGTTTCATGAGATGAAATAATAAATATAAATAATAAATATATTTGAAATAATCGACTAGGATATAGGGTCTGATGCTGGAGAGAGAGACTTCAAAAAATACCCTGGAAAATGTAAACGTCAAATTTTAGAAGAACTTCACGTAAGGCCTTTCCTCTAAGGTACATTCAAATATATTAAAGTTTTTTGGTCACATCTCCAGAAATGAAGACTTGAGGAAGCAAGGTGTTGTGGGTTCTTCTCATCAGGCCGCGCTTGGAACCCTCGTAACTTTAGTTTTAAGTCATGGAGTGTGTAGGTTTCAGAGGGGCTCAATTCGATATTTATTATCGAATTGGGCTCCTCTGACACTCCTCCGTTCGCTCTATCTGACGTACACACGTGACCATCTTATTGACTCTAAGTGGAAAATAAATAAATAAATAAAGACCTTCGTGGTGCAGAGGCGTAGCGTCTGCCTGTAAATGTAACTTGTGGGTTCGATTCCCATGAGTGGATGATAGATTTTTCCATTTCCTCATTCTTCACTTTGGCAAGTTGAGTTCCGTCACTCAACACGCAATGCCAAAAAGGTGGAAGCAGCGAATGGAGTGTTTTAACACTAGGTTCCCATAATTCTTGCGGTTTCCTCTGCCTATCCTGCTATGTGCGGGATAAAGCGTGAAGATCAAGTAGTTAACTGAACGCACCTTGGTCCAGGATGATATATTGCCAGAAGAAGTTTAAACATGTAGCCCAAATCAAAACCACGACTACTCTGCCAAGATTGCCCGACTAAGAAGTAGACAAAAAAACAGAGTAGTTCTAGTATTAATAAGTTTGACATGTTTTTTGATTTCCGCAAATTTTTAGACATACTGGCGGAACTGAACGCTTCTAAATATGAATATTTTAAATATAACACAGTGTTTAACACCGGGTTCTCTCTGCATATCTAGATCCATGCAGGATACAGTGTGATGCTAAAAATGTTACCACCGGTACTTCACATACATTATATGAAGCGTGATAAGAAGCCTGGCGGGGCTTAACGCGGCATTTTGTTTTAAAAACAAATCACTAAAAAATCAATCAATCTCTGAGGTACATCTGATTATAAGCGCCACGGTTATGGGTTCGACTCCCACTAAAAGGTTAGGTAGGTTTGATTCTCAATTGAGGTAGCTTTTTCTAGGTTTAGATAAGAAAATTAAAATGAAAAGCGCGGCGTTGAGTTCCGCCACTCAACACGCAATGCCTCGAAAAAGGCGGAAAGCGGATACGGAGAAAGCAGGGACTGAGCAACGGAGTGTCTTAACATTAGGTTCCCACGGTCCCTGCAGTTCCCTCTGCCTATCCTGTCAAGTGCGGGATAAAGCGTGAAGCTTAAAAAAAAGTATTTAAATGAATATAATGTATTTTCCTGCTAATGTATATGTATATGTATTTGTGTATATGTTTGGAACTTAACGTGAAAATCAGAGTGTCTTAATTCTCTACTCTCTCTCTCTCTATCCTCTCTTCTAACACTTTAAAACATAGAAATGGTTTATATTTTAAAAATAATTCCCACAAATGATTAGTTAAAACAGGCTCATAAAAGTTGAAGTTGTTTTTTAAAACACAAAGCCTTAGCTTCAGTTATGAGGGCTAGTGATGGGTCGAATATATTTAATAAACTTTAATTTAAATTGAGAATTAAATTAAAGGGCTTCCCGCTTTATCCCGTAATTAGCAGGATAGACGGAGGGAATCTTATGTTAAAAAAAAAAATACAGATTAAGTCTCGCTGAGTTTCTTACGCCAGTTCTTCTCAGGTCTGAGGCATTAACTTTAGCGAACCGGTGGAGAATTAAATTAATTGACGTTTAAAAAATGAAACTTATACTTCTTATTTTGAATAAAATTGTTTGACTTTGACTGCTTTTCGAGACAATGTATGTTGGCGTAACTCAACGCCGCCTTTTGACTGTACTATTAATACATAACCATAATAATTAACACTGTCCTTTGACATAATATCAGCGTGTGTGATTAAAGTATAAAAAATTGAGGTGTAGTTATACAACTTCACCTCTTATGGGGTTATTAGGAGGTGAGGGCTGGGTTACAAACACCCGGGTAGACCCGATCTTGTTTCATACCATAACTTCACGCTTTTTCCTTAGCGGGGTAGTAGAATAGAGCGCCAAACGCTGCGGTCCCTGCATACCTCTCCCGCCTCGTCCGCTGTCATTAACCTCTTCATGCATGCTCTCCGAGGAGTCCTCATACTCATATCATGACCTTCCTCCAGTATCTTGGAATAGAACACATTCTCGAAAGTCAAATGAGGTCTTCCCTTACCCCTCTTACCACTCACTTTCGCTTTGTATATCTTTTTTACCATTCTATCCTCGCTTATTCCCTCGACGTGCCAAAACAATCTGAGCACGTTCTTCTTCATCTTCACTGTGACATCCTCGCTGGTACCTACCATCCTGTGTACCTCTTCGTTGCGGATTCGGTCAGCTAAGCTGACTCCGCATGTCCTTCGAAGGGATCACATCTCCACAGCATTCATCTTTCTTTCATTCTTCTTCAGGTGTCTAAAATCGAGCGAAAAGCGGAGGATAGAGTACCTTAACACTAGGTTATCTCTTCTCTCCATACCGGAGAAACGCAACCTATGCGACAATTCTATTAATATCGATACATCCATTTCACATCTCTAGTTTAATTTTATGTCCCCATTTAATACTGTGTGTGACGAACCAGCTCCGAGAAAATCGGTAAAATATTTTTCTTGACGTACTTACTTTAAATATATATGTATATGTGTATGTATATATAATAGTATTATTTACGAGGACCGTCGTGGCGCAGAGGTGCAATGTCTGCCTCAGAGGTGTAACGCGACGGTTACTGGGTTCGATCCCCAGTCGGGGAAGATGGATTTTTCTATTTCCATTTTCTTCGATCTGGCAACTAGACAAATCACGGCGTTGAGTTTCGTCATTTAACACGCAATGCCTCGAAAAAGGTGGAAAGCGGGGAGGAGAAAGCAGGGACGGAGTGTCTTAACACTAAGTTCCACGGTTTCTACGGTTCTCCCTGCCTACCCTGCCATAGTGAAGCTAAAAAAAGAAAAAGAAGGTATTATTTAGAATACCGATAAGTCTTACTAAAAAATATTTAATTCTTAAATATTATGAACTTTAGTGTTATATTCCGCAACTTTGGAATATTTCAATTTCGTATGAGAAACGGAGAATGGAGAGTCTTAACCGGCTATAACTTTTATAAGCTATTGCTTTATCGTATTATACTGGTTTAGTATAACGAAAAAAAATATCTAAAAAAAAATACCGTTACTTAGCGACACACAGATTTTTTTAAATTTCCAAACAAACATCGAACCTGTGACCACCCAAGACTAAAACAAAACTAAGCTAATGAATCAAAAAAATATTATTTATAATAAATAATAATAATATAATAAAGTCATTTCTATTCGTTCTCTTTTTGGGAGTAAACATTTTTATTACGTCACTCGATACGACGTTTCCGTGGGAATGGCATCGGTTTGGACCAAACTGATTTTGTTTTATGTTATACTTGTAGGTTAGTGTTCTGTATAAATTAACGTTGGGTTTTAGGACGCGGTGTTAGTAGGTTTGAATTTTGTGTGATTTAATTTTAAAATTAAGTTAGTAAGTGAGGTAATAAGTGTGTTAGTAATCAAGTAAGTTAATCAGTTAGTAAGTAATTAATTTAGTAAATAGTTATTAGCTTAATAAGTAAGTATGTTAATAAGCAATTATGTTAGGCAGTAAGGCAGTAAGTAAGTAAGGAAAGGTATGTAAATAATTAAGTAAGCAATAAAATAAGTAAGTTATTAAGTAAGTTAGTAAGTAAGTTAGTCGTAGTTAAGTACAGTAGCAATGTAATGAGTTAGTAAATTAGTAAGTAAATAAATACGTAAATAAAAACATGAGTAAATAAGTGAAGAAGTAATATTGCTGTTGAATTTCAGAGTGATTTAGCTTCACTTAGTAAGATATTATAGTAATGTGTTTAATTTTAATAATTGAATTGTTACAGTGATGTAGTGACCAATCACTATTTGTTCCCTCACAAAAAATAATTTTACTAGTTTTGAATATTAAGTGAATGTCATTACTTATACCAGTATTTAGAGTCTAGTATATCACAGCATTGAACTTGTTACGATCACTAAGTTCGAAAAAGCTTGTAAAAGACCATTTGGATAAACAATGTTTTAAATTTAAGAAAAATAGAAACGAATTTTATCAAAATCCATAATACACTAATAAGCGTGGCGTTGAGTTCCGCAATCCATTATATATCTAGAAGTTAGTGAAATGTGAGTAACGGAGTGTCTTAACATTAACTTTCATATGCCAACCCTGTTTTAAGGGATAAAGCGTGAAGCTAGACAAAGAGTGTATATTATTTTTATGATTTTTAAAGTGTTAATCCACACTGAGGATAGAAAAAATACTTAAAGAAAACATGTATGGCTCAGCGGTGAGAACGCTTGCACGGTTCGCTAGAGGGCGCGGGTTCGAGGCCCGCTGCGTTCAAATTTTTATATGTTTTCTTTATGTAGTATATATTATATTCTCCTTCTTCTTCCAATTTAATTTTAATTTTAATAGTTATGGTGTAGCAGGATAGAGCGTGAAGCTTAAAAGAGGCCCTTATAAGTAAAACACGCATACCTAACCCGCAAAATACTGAAAAAGAACAAAAAAAATACCAACACTTAGCCCTCAAAAAACTGAAAAAAGTAAATCACCGCCATCTACCAACAGACGCGCAACACATAATTGTTTTGGAGACACCGAAAATTAAAACGTTTCAAATTAAATATACTTTGTTAGTCCGCTTCTCGGAACCCGCACTGTAAAAACATACGTCCTGCCGGTTTTGACCAATGAGCTGATGGGGTTCGAAAAAATTGTAGTAATTAAGAATTCTGTAAACAAAATGGCTGGTGGTTTGCTCCTGACTTGTGAGGGAAGTGGACTCCATGTATTTTAGCTAATATACAAAAAGAAAACACATTAAAAATTGAACCCAGCGGGATCTGAACCTGCGTCCGTTGCAAATCTAGATGCGTTCAAATTTTTATAGTCTTTATGTATTTTTTTAATTAGTGTGGATTAATATTTAAAAAAAAATGATAAAAAAATGGTTGCCTGTAAAGTGTGTTTTACGGGCGAAAATTTTACGTGACAACGTCTTTTTCTCGGTAGAATATTTATTGATATGAATAATAATTATAATATAAATTGCACAAATTTTAACTATAGAAAATATATGTTGTTTACTAAAACATTGTACATGTGTCAAGTGATACGCGCGGCGGACCGATCATAGTTCGGTGACAGTTGACACATCGTTACGTTACCATTTTCATATGTGACTCCGAGCCGCAACCTAATTTAAGACGTTGTCACGTCAAAAAAAATTTAGCACTTTTTTTTTAACATTGGTTCAACTTAGTTTGCTTTGCGTTTATAAATGAAGAATATGTCTAAATAAACAGGTCAATATAAGGAGCTATTGGTTGGTATTATAAAATTGTTGTGTTGGAAATATATAGCCCATTTATCGAAGGCTATAGGCTATATTAAACCACGTTATAGTCGACTGTACCATTTAAATATCACTTGTAAATTGTCGTCTAGTAAGTAAGTAATTAAGTATAAAAATAATTAAGTACATAATTAAGTAAGTTAGTAAGTAAAATACGATGGTTTGTGGGTTCGATTCCCACTCGGAGAAGAGGGATTTTTTATTTCCATTTTCGTCGCTCTGGAAACTAGGCAAAGCGTGGCGTTGAGAGAAAGCGGAGAGCAGGGACGAAGGAAGTAGGGACTAAGCAACGGAGTGTCTTAACACTCGGTTCCTATAGTTCCCGCAGTTCCCTCCACCTACACTATCATGTACGTGATAAAGCGTGAAGAAATAGAAAAAAGTAACAAAATAACTATGAAATTAATGAAATTAATAAGTAATCAAGTTAATAAGTAACTTAAACGTCCAAAACGCTCGTAAACTACGCATCCCGTACAAATTATAATGTAGGTGAGTATCAGTTTTTGCCACCGCAGCGTACGCCATGAGATGTCACTGCCTAAACGAATGTGACAGTTGGCTTGGATTTTGATTTAATTTGCTGGCTTGCTGCGACGGTGATTTAGAAAGGAGTACCTTTATACTGTGCGATACGATAATTTTTTTTATGACTTTTTAAAGTGTTAATCCACACTGAGGATAGAAAATATACTTAAAGATAAACATATAAAAATTTGAACGCAGCTGGACTCGAACGTGCGCCCTCTTGCCGACCGTGCAAGCGCTCTGATCATTGAGCCATGCGTTCTTTATCAGGCTGCGTCGAAATTCTTATATGCTTTATACAACTTATATCGTTGTTAGCATCTCTGTAGGGAGATTTTTACAAATTTCCGCTACCAAAAGATTATTGCAAAGAACAATCGTTTGGCGAGAGAGAATGCTATTTTTATAAATTTTTTTCTCATTGGTGAGAGCGCTTGCACAGTTGGCAAGAGGGCGCGGGTTCGAGTCCCGTTGCGTTCAAATTTTTATATGTTTTTCTTTAAATAAGATTATTCTTGTCAATTTTTAGCTGTATATGCCGTCGTATTATAGCCTTATAATCGTAGGCTAGTTGTGCGGTACGATTGTTGTGTACGGCAGGGTAGGCAGAAGAAGTTTTGTTTTGTAATTTGTTGTTGGCTTTTTTGCCTTTGAGATATTGTTTGCTGAACAGAACTCTACTCCTTCTTTGTCTGGGTTTAATAGTCTTTTGTAAGAAAACTTATTGTATACTTATTGTAGACTAAATAACAATAAAATCGTTGAGTTTCGTCACTCAACACACCAGGCTTCGAAAATTAGAATGCGGAGAACGGAGTGTATTAAAACTAGGTTGAATTTAAAATACTAATTTAACCTTTAGAACGACGAATTTTCTATGTAGAGTTAAGAAATGTAGAGTACAATCCATTTCAAGCCATTTTAAGTACGTCACGATATCGTCACGACAAATCGTATAATATAAAAACATTGTGAAAACATTTCAAACGTGAGTAAATGAACATAATAGCAGTAACATGTAATTTTAGTGTCGATGTATAAGAAATCTCATACATAATGTTACACCCTTCTTTGCTTGCATTTGTCATATATATTTGACAGGCTGTGGGTTCATATTCACTTGGTGGGATGAATTTAATTTGACATATGTATATGAATTTTTGTTAAAACGCAGAAGGTGTTTAAGTAAGCGAATTAAAGTGAAATAAAGAGAGATTTGACACTAATAATTTGTGTTGGAAGAAGGCGGAAAAATAAGACACTAACACTGGGTACTATTGTGCTTTTAACTATTATCCCATCAAACCCACTGAAGCCTATTTGATTGATATGATGACAAATAGCTTACATTATTTTAATAAGTTTTTATTTGATTTTAAACAAATAGTAGAAAGCACTTCAAAGCATTACAGCACTGAGTGTCCTTTACTTTACTTTAACTTAACGCTTTATCCCGCACATGGCAGGGTAGGCAGAGGGAACTGCAGGAACCGTGGAACCTAATGTTAAGACACTCCGTTGCTTAGTCCCTGCTTTCTCCGTCCGCGCTTTCCGCCTTTTTCGAGGCATTGAGTGTTGAGTGGCGGAACTCAACGCCGCGCTTTGCCTAGTTTACCAGAGCGAAGAAAATGGAAATAGAAAAATCCATCTTCCCCGACTGGGGATCGAACCCAGAAACCGTCGCGTTACAGGCAGGCTTTTTTTCTATTTTTTTTTTAATTTCTTTTATATACATTATGATATTTAGATATGTGGAATTTTTATTTCTTAAAACACGCAATGAAAACGGCGGTAAGGGACTAAGCAACGGAGTGTCTTAACACTAGTTTTCCACGGTCCCTGCAGTTCCCTCTGCCTACCCTGCCTTGTGCGGGATAAAGCGTGAAGCCAAAAAAAAAAGCCTACACCATCTGGATTCAAACCTGCACTACACAATTGTATTGACCATTCAATCTCCAATACATACATACATACATATATAGAAAAAGTAAAACTAATAAGAATTGATGATCCTTCACTTCACAAACTGTAGAAAAAAAATGAATGGGACCGTCAAATAAAGAAGTTTAAGTGACTTGTAGATTTTTGGTTGATCATTGACTGCTTTTATGTATATATAGAGGTAACTAGTTTGATGCCACTGAGGACTTTATTTGACGGTTAGTAGGTTCGATTCCCAGTTGAGGATAATTGATTATATTGTTTCCATTTTCTTTGCTTTGGCAAGTAAGCGCAGCGCGGCGTCGAATTTTGCTATTAATGCATGCAATGCCTCGAAATGGCGGAAAGCGGAGTGTTTTCGCACTAGACTTATTATATTTTTTTTTATTTTGCTATATTTGACCATTTATATGTAAACGAAATGTCTATGATGTAAATATATATGATTACACATTTATTATTTTTTTTGTTTACGATAGGGAGAGAACAATATTAAAGCACTCCGTATTTTCGATCACGCAATGTGACATGTTGAAAGTTGAAACTGTCGTGCGGAACTTAACGCCCCGCTTGTATTGTAACTAAAATGAAGAAACAAACGTAATTTATAAACCCATTTAGTTTTAAATAATACACTACGGCCTACGGCTATGGCCTCGAATAATAATTATAAGGATAAGGAATAGATATTATTATAATTCCATCTCCATTTCTTGGTTAGGTCTGAAAAGATCAAACGCTTATTGAATATGTTTTTTAGCTTCACGCTTTATCCCGCACATGGCAGTGTAGGCAGAGGGAACTGCAGAAACCATATGAACCTAGTGTTAATACAATCCGTTCCCCAGTAATCGTCACTTTCGAGGCGTTGTATGCTTAGTGGCGGAACACAACGCTATATTTTGCTCTGTTGCCTGAGTAAAGAAAATTAAAATTTATCTTCCTGGTAGACAATACACCCTTGCACCACGACAAGAGATTGCAATCCCGCACTGTTTTCACTGACGTCAATCCCGCGCGGGATCCCGCGATCCTTCACACCGCCTTTTTCAAGGCATTGCATGTTCAGTGGCGGAACTCGACCTCACGCTTTGCTTAGTTGTCAGAGCGAAGAAAATAGAAAAACCCAGAGGACCGTCGTGGCGCAGAGGCGCAACATCTGCCTGTAACCCGACAGTTTCTGGGTTCGATCCCCAGTCGGGGAAGATGGAATTTTCTATTTCCATTTTCTTCGCTCTGGCAACTAAGGCAAAGTGCGGCGCTGAGTTCCGCCACTCAACACGCAATGCCTCGAAAAAGGCGGAAAGCGGGGACGGAGAAAGCAGGAACTAAGCAACGGAGTGTCTTGACATTAGGTTCCGTCCCAGCAGTTCCCTCTGAATACCCTGCCATGTGCGGGATAAAGCGTGAAGCTAAACAAAAAAGAAAGAAAAACCCATCTTCCACGAGTGGGTATCGAACCCAGAAACCGTCACGTTTGCCGTTGCGCCTCTGCACCACGACGGTCGGACATATGTCATATTACAGTAATTTAAAGAAATTTTTAAAAACACGTTTTCAGCTATTTATTAGAAATCAATTCAATTGCACAATCACTAGGTTCTCATGGTTCCTGCAGTTCCCTCTGCCTATCCTGTCATATGCGGGGTAAAGCATGGTTCCTGCAGTTCCCTCTGCTTATATATAAAAAAAATTAGAAATCAGTAAAATCAACAACTTTTTACTTTCACTCGCTAATTATTTCAGTCTCGCTCCGTATTTATTAATTAAAAGCCAACAAGCCAATATTTGGTAGTATTTTATAGTAACCGTACTCTACTCTATATTACTAATAAAACAATTGAGGACATGAGTGAATGAAGGGAATTAACATTTTTTGTAAAATCGATTTTTATCCTAAATGAAGTAGCTATGTACATATTTTATTTAATAAATACTAATTCGTATATCTTTATCTTATCTTTCCACATCATATTAGTAGTTCATTATATTAATTACAATTTGACGCAAATAGTTATATACATATTTAACAATAAAATATCTCCACATTTCAAATTGTATCATATCCCCTTCATCCACTCATGTCTTCAATTCTATTCTTTATCAAAGTCAAAAGTCAAACAATTTTACTCAAAATAAGAAGTACAAGCTTCATTTTTTGAACGTCAAACAATTAATTTAATTTACCACCGGTTCGCTAAAGTTAATGCCTCAGACCTGAGAAGAACCGGCGTAAGAAAGTCAGCGGGACTTAATCTGTTTATTTTTTATTATCTATATATCTAAGATCATCTTCTTTATGTACAAAGTTTTATATTTATAAAATTAACTAGTTTACTAACAGTCTTCTAAATTTGGGGAAAATCAATGACAGTGACATCTTCTTATCAACTTCTTATATACATATCACATGTAGCCAGCGGCGGAAAAGGTTCTTTCTGCTTTCATAATGTGTTGGCTTGATAATTTAATATAATAGAGAAAACAGACTTTTAATATTGTAAAATCTTTCTAGCATATCTATATTTCAATTAATCTGGGAACTACTGCGGGATCCCGCGGGATTGCGGGATTACAATCCCTAGGCTTACAACGGTCCTCAACGGTACATTATTTAATTCTATTTAGTACTAGCGTTTGCAAATGCTTTACTCCTTTGACCTTTTTTTTAATAGGTGCCTCTTGGTTGTGACCCCGAAGATAGAAAAAAGAGAGATATATCACTAATGACATATATTCTAAAATAAAGAAAAAACAACATAATATATATGCAACTTACAATTTATTTTGAAAACCAACTTATATTATCACACCTATACATTTATATAAACATATATTTATATTATACTACGAAATTAAATAATTTATTTTTACTACTATACAAAAACAATAATGTACAAAATGGATGACAATTAAAAAAAAATACAATCACAAAATAAATTCAAATAGAATATCTTTAAAAGCCTTATTTTAACAAGTTTATTTTATATTGAAAATTCTGAAAGCCAAAAAAACTAATGACACTAGAAGAAAATAATCTTTTTTCAAACATCCTGTATACATAAACAACATATATAATACATACATAACATCGCCATTAAACAAAATAAATATATATATATATAAACATTATGACAAAATAAACTTAAAAAATGCTTTAAACAGTTTCTTTCATATTAGAATTTCTTTTCTTATTTAGTATTACTTCAATAGTGTATGGACTAACCACCCTCCCTCCCCTCTCCTCTATAATGTAACAATTTTGCCAAAAAAGAGTCTAAAAAAAATGTCAATTTCTAATAAAATTGTAAAGAAATTCTTTTTCTTAACTCGAATTTAATGTATAGATCATATTTAAGACATTAATGTACAGTAGAAATCTTAATAAAGTAAAAAAAAAAACAATTTTAACCAAAATTGCACACGCTGTATAAAGATTTCTAATATATACATGGTGTTTGTTTAAGTTGACTTTAAGTTTCATTTTAGAGCATATTATATAATGCAAATATTTTTTTAATGCAAGGTATATGTATGAAGTAAAATATCTTTAAAAAAAAAACAACAAAAGCTATTGCACAATTCTTTTTTGGTTTATATATATGAATATATATACAAATATATATGTATTGACAATATATTATATGAAAGTCGTGAAAATATATATATTTGTGTAACATATACTATATGTCCACCTTTTTAAGGGATCATGACAATTGGCAGATGAAAAATCGATTTAAATACAGATAAAGTAAAATATTGACTTAAATTTACTAATGTATGACGTCATAAATCGATTTTTGAAATCGATACTTTATAAAGTTATAGATATTGTCGAAATCCCTTTTAAATTTAAATATACTTAAGTAAAATTAAACATTACATTATATAAGATCGAAAAAACTTTAATTTATTGTAATGTAAAATAAATTTAACCAAGAAAAATTAATTTCCTTTATTTTAAAGATTATTAAAAATTAAATTAAATTATTAAATTTTACTAATAGCCAAATACTAAAAGAAATATTGACTTATTTAAGACATATATATTTAAAAAGATAAAATTCATGTTTGAACGATCTTATATACATATTATAAACATATAAACATATAATATATTACATAAACACATATATGTATATTTAATATATTAACATCTATTATAAAAGGAAAACATAAAATTTACATTATAAACTAAAATATTTACTGTGGACAATATTTAGGCACTTAGCATCCCCGTCTCTTCAAAATGAGTTCCTATAGAAGTGCCTTAGTGGCTGTTTTTTTTTTTTTAATTTTCCATATATTTTCCCTCTTTTTCCACCATTATTAGCTAGATCTAAACTAATTTAGATTATAATCTTTATAATAATGTTATTTTAATGATTATAATATCCGAGTTCCTATTGTACAGTTGGCAGATTGCAACCAAGTTAGTACTAGGTTCGAATTAAGTCAATGCTAATATTACTTCAAAAAAATTACACTCTTAAAAATATAAAGCCTAAGTTAAAAATGCTTGGCAAATACAAGAATTTGGAAGTAATTTTAAAATATTTTTTTTTTAAACAGACTTTGGACAAAATCTGGTCAAGGCCGAGCTGTTTATAAAGCTTTGAACTAGTTATAACTTCAAGTTGATATATATATATATATATATATATATATATATATATATATATATATATATATATATATATATATATATATATATATATATATATATATATATATATATATATATATATATATATATATATATATATATATATATATATATATATATATATATAAATATATATATATATATATATATATATATATATATATATATATATATATATATATATATATATATATATATATATATATATAT
>JAZFAU010000323.1:252500-265000 GCA_037178615.1 Dione vanillae | reverse complement strand
CAGCTTCTTTATTTCTTCTGTTCTCTTCTTCGAGTTTCTTCTCTTCTAGTTCTTTACGGCGCTGAGCATTCCACCATGGTCTGAATCTTTGGAACACCACTCTTGTTCTATGTTGAGGTTTCAGGACCCACGATATTGCCATTTCAACGTCCGCTATCCTGAAAATTAGTTAAAAAGACAATATTAGGGAGATCGATACAAAATTGCTTAAAATGTACTAGAATGTTCCTTTTTTTAATCTGACGTATTATTATGTGAATCAAAGTCAAGGTCAAAGGGTAGGCAGAGGGAACAGCAGAAACGATATGAACCTAGTGTAAGACACTCCGTTGCTTAGTCCCTGTTTTGCCCGTCCCCGCTTGCATTACAACACAACTTACTTAATACTTTCATCGTTTCTTTCAATCATTGATCAATTACTTATCAACAATGACATTTCAATATACTATATAAATTATGACAAGAAGATATCAACGAAAAGATAACAATTTTTATCACCAATCTTAATATAGAGACTAAAGAATTACACAACAATTTTCTTTCTTTTATTAGCTTCACGCTTTATCCCGCACATAGCAGGATAGGCAGAGGGAACGGTAGAAACCGTTGGAAGCTAGTGTTAAGACACTCTGTTCCCTGTTTTCCGCCCTTTCGAGGCATCGCGTGCCTGTTGCCAGAGTGTAGAAAATAAAAATGAAAAATCCATCTTTTCCTAGTTGCAATCGAACCTACACACCATCGCGTTTAAAGGCAGACACTGTACCTCTGTGTCACGACAGTCCTCTAATTTCCTTTATTAGCCGATAACTTTATCATTTACAAATGGTGAAGAGAGAAATCTTGTTTGAAGACAGAATTTCAGAAAAAACGCGTGCAAATGTTTTTTAAACAAATCCAATCGGCTGTCGTATAGAATTTGTTTAATCAATTATCAATTGAACTGTTCAAGTACGAACATCGGCTATATTTTTCACCAATCGGCCTTTTCGAGATCTTTATTTATTTATTTATTTAAAACTTTCCCACTTAGAATCAATAAGATGATCACATGTGTACGTCAGATAGAGCGGACGGAGGAGTGTCAGAGGAGTCCAATATGATAATAAATATGAAATTGAGCCCCTCCGACCACGACTTAAAACTAAAGTTAAAAGTTACCAATAGTCTAAGTAAATAATCTAGGTCAAAAACACGCCTTTCTAAGTGTGCGCATTTAACGCCTTCACAAATAACATAAAATAATAACAACATAATAATTTCAAACGGTGTCTACGCCCAAAAATATATATAAAGGTGAAGGCGTATAGTGAAAAGGAAAGTCTATATCATAAAAAGCGTGGGATCTAGACTATTTAATTTAAAACAAGATAACTATATACCATTGTATTATTGTTACTGTTATTTTATTATTGTTGAGGTCCATCGTGGCGCAGAGGTTCAGCGTCTGCCTGTATGCGACTGTTTGTAGGTTCGATTCCCATGATAGAAATCGAGTAAATGTTTTTTTAGCTTAACGCCTTATTCCAAATATAGTCTATTCAGAGTAAGTGGAGGGAACCGCAGGAACCGTGGAAACATAGTGTTAAGACACTGTTCACTGCTTTCCGCCTTTTCGACGTGTTGCGTGTTGATTCGGGGAACTCAACGCCGCGTTTAATTGCCAGAGTGAAAAAAATGAAAATGAAAAATCCATCTCCTCCTCATGGGAATCGAACCCGAAAACCGTCGCGTTTACAGGCAGATGCTAAGCCTCTATGCCACGACGGTCCTTTTCTCCTGTTTCTTATGTAAATCTTATAAAGATATCTTATAACAGTATATATTATACATCATTATTTAAAAACAACAAGTAACACTACTAAGTCATCTTTAATCTCAACGCAAAATTACATTCATACTGACTTGAAAGAGTTCAATTTAATTACGGAGATCACTTTAAGTCACTCTCAGAGATGTCAATTACCGTTTAACTAAAATTAAACTGCTACAAATGCACTTTCAATTTGTAATAACAATGATACAGTAGTAGGGGGTTCGATATCCAAAGCGGGATTTTTTTTATTTTCGATATGCCGCTGTGGGAAGACAATGTGTGACGTTGTATTTTAATCACGATTAATTTTAATTTAATCACGACTACCTCACGCGTTACACAGTACGTATAAATATTGTGAAATAGAAAAAACGACCCTGCGCCTAAGCTATTAATAATATATTAATTAATAAAAAATTAATAATAATTTTCAACTACTTTTTTCTATACTCAATGGAATATTTGACCCTATACGTAGCTATGCGCTGTCATATACATCCTGTATAACAACTCGAAGGCGTAACTGGACTAGAAATTTTATATATAGAGGCAGGTTAGACACTTCTTTAGTAATATCGAAAGTAAAATATTAAGCATCATACAATAGTTAAATATTAAAATTAATTAAAAAAATTGAATATATTACAATAAAAAGATTAGACCGTCGCGGCGCAGAGGCGTAAGCGTCTGCCTGTAAGCGCGACAGTTTGAGGTTTCAATTCTCATTAGGGGAAGATGGATTTCCATTTTCTTCGCTCTGGCAACTAGGTAAAAGCGCGGCGTTGAGTTTCGCCACTCAACACGCAATGCCTCGAAAAAAGGTGGAAAAACCGGGGACGGAGAAAGCAGGAACTAAGCAACGAAGTGTCTTAACACTAGATTCACATGGTTCCCGCAGTTCAGATAAAGCGTGAAGCTATAAAAAAAACAAAGATTTTTTAATGCCACATGACCATAAATAAACGCTAAAAAAACACAGTATCCTAGGTTTTGTTCTATATATACCTACCCAGTTATGAATAACTAGGTATTAATACAAAATAAAACAAAGTTGTAATTAATCGCACTTTAAAGATAATTGACATCCCTGAGTAAGGATCTTAGTCATAGCCCAGACTAAATGACCAATGAGACTGTTTCAAAACAACGGTATATTATGACGTGTTAGATCTCTACAAAAGATAATTTAATATTTCCGCTATCGATTTTTTTTATAGGAAATGATCCTATGACTCAGTAAAAACATAAATAATAAATATTATGAAATAGGTTGTGTTTTTAAGACAATAATATAGAATTAATTATAACTTAGTAAAAACGCAAAAAGGCAGGCGCGAGTCGAGCTCGTCCATGAAAGGTTCCGTAGTAGCAAGCAAAAAAATTTCTACAACCAGGTACCAAAGGACGTATGACATTAGACAGCGAAACACTAAAAAATAACCTTAAGCCTTTTAAGCGCGGCGTTGAGTTCCGCCACTCAACACGCAATGCCTCGAAAAAGGCGGAAAGCGGGGACGGAGAAAGCAGGGACTAAGCAACGGGGTGTCTTAACACTAGGTTCCCATGTTTTCTGCAGTTCCCTCTGCCTACCCTGCCGTGTGCGAGATAAAGCGTGAAGACATAAATCTTTAACATCAATACCATGTAACATAGCTTTTTTAATACTAAAATTGGACTAAAAACAAGCCGCGACGTTAACCTCCGTAAGCCAGACAAATCTTAAACGAGCAACAACTTTATATCCTCTACCCCTATCCTGCCATACAAAAACAATATCCAAAGCTCTTCTTTCCCTATACTACTATACTTACTAAACTTAAAAGCTACAAAAAGCACGTATAAAATAAAAATGAAACTAACCTCCGTTTAAACCGTTCGCGATCCAACGCATGCCTCTCCCAATGTCCAGCCCTGGCCTGCCTCGCTGCGAACGCCCATACTCTCATTACATGTACCTTGGGCGGATCCGTCGAGAATTGAACCTGGAATATGAGAAGAAGAAGATCTGGTCAGTCATAGATAATAATGTGAAAATATTAATCCACTGGGGTATTCGTTAGGGTACAAGTTGCGACAAAAAAATTGAAGAATCTATTCCATATCTTATATGAATGGAGAAGAATTAAAATTTCCATTTTACTTTTTATGCGTAGCTCTTAGAATTGGAAACGTTTATAGATGACACATTCATTCATAATGTGTTACATAGTAAGGATTATCGTTATGTATATATAGCCAAATAGCCTTTACCTCTAAAAGGGCTATAATAAATAAAAAATATATAATAAAAGCACTAGTTCCTGAGATTAGTGCTCAAATAAAAAAAGTCTTCAAATTAAACCATTTCATTAGTAGAATCTTTCTAATCCAAAATACTTATAAACATACATACATACATAAATATATAAAGCAAACAAAATATCACAAATCTCGGAAACAGCGATATTGCGAGAACACACGAGTATATTTAAAGATGTTACGTATGATGACGTCATTAGTTTACTGAGTCATTAGTGACGTCACCGTCATTGTACGTTGACCTTGGGTTAATACGCAAGGCGTGTCAATTTTTTATTTTTAAATTTCACTTTAATTTCATCATACAATGACATCTGACGATGATGAAGAATATCAAATATATATGCATTCTTCTTTTGTTTAATAATACTTTTGTTCATTGTGTGTTCTCCATTCAACGTGACGGTGAATTGTGCTCAACTGCCACGCTCGAAACGCCATAATTAAAGATATAAAGAAAAAATCTAGTGCTAAGACACTCCACTTTTAGCTGCATACCCTTTGCTAAAGGTGTGGAGCTAAAAGAGGGTTATAACTGCCCCAAGATCATTTAGTATCTCGCTTTAAAATTTTAAATAACAAAAGATCGTTTGGTATCTCGCTTTAAAATTTTAAATAACAAAAATTCAAAGGCTAGGACATTAAAAAATATAACACAAAAAACGTTGAAGTTAATAAATATAAGGTCAGATAAAAGTGTAAAATTAAGGAAGTTTAACTTAAAGAAAACATATAAAACACTTTACGCAACCGGATTTGAACCTTGAACCCATATTTTTCTTATTTTCTACTCTAAAATTTCACGTAATATTCAATGAAGAATGATGAAGGCCTACCCTGGAAAATTCTACGTCCATATACGCCCACCGACGCAGCTATGTCTCAACGTTACTAAAATAACCATGATTTGATGACCGTCGTGTCTCAGACACATGGCGTCTGCATGTAAACGCGACGGTTTGTGGGTTCGATTCCCACACGGGGAAGATGGATGGATTTTCAGGGACAGGGACTAAGCAAGAGACTTGATTGAGATGATTTGAAGAGGGAATTGCAGGAACCATATGAACCTAGTGTCTTAACACTAGGTTCATATGGTTCCTGCAATTCCCTCTGCCTACTCTATGCTGGATAAAGCGTGAAGACATAAAAAAAGAATTGAGGACATTTCATTAAAATTACGTAGAAGATATATCATATGGTAAAAATAAAGACAAATATATAAACAAAAATATAACTTACATAGTCTGCTATAACTCTTTCTTTATCTAGGTCAAGGAAAATTACAATACAATGTCCCATGTCCAATACTGATTTGGGCATACACGAAGTAACTAAGTCATTACGGACGCCATGTTACCTTGGACTTACTAATATACGATTCGCTTATGATATGTTAATATATATATATATATATATATATATATATATATATATATATATATATATATATATATATATATATATATATATATATATATATATATATATATATATATATATATATATATATATATATATATATATATATATATATATATATATATATATATATATATATATATATATATATATATATATATATATATATATAGATATATATATATAGATATATATATATATATATATAGATATATATATATATAGATATATATATATATATAGATATATATATATATATATATATATATATATATATATATATATATATATATATATATATATATATATATATATATATATATATATAGATATATATATATATATATAGATATATATATATATATATATATATATATATATATATATATATATATATATATATATATATATATATATATATATATATATATATATATATATATATATATATATATATATATAAACGCAGCGTTAACCTCCGTTATATATATATATATATATATATATATAGATATATATATATATAGATATATATATATATAGATATATATATATATATAGATATATATATATACGTCGTGTGGTGTCCGGCTTCGAATAGCACCACCCCTACTCTTCCCTTGGGTGTCGTAAAAGGCGACTAAGGGAAATTACAGGAAACGGGCAGCAGCGTTTCCTTGTGTATTTCATTAACATCACTGCGCTCGCCAACCCGCCTGCCAAGCGTGGCGAGTAAGGCAAACCCCCCCAAATGACAGACGACCCAATGACCAGGCCCCCAGTCCCCGGCAGCTCCGCTAGTCCTGGCTACGGTAGCGGTCAGGTAAACGGCGGAGCAGGGGGTGCTAAGAATCTCCGGCAGACACCGGGCTACCACTATCAACGACGACTGGCCCTGGTAACACACAACGTGCGTACTTTGAGGACCGACGAGAAGATGGTCGAGCTGGAAGAGGAAATAGACAAGTTACATTGGGATATTATAGGGTTATCAGAAGTCCGAAGAGAGGGGGAGGACACGATAACCCTCAAATCCGGTAACTTGTTCTATTACCGGGAGGGCGATCAACAGTCCCAAGGTGGTGTCGGGTTTATCGTTCGCAAGTCCCTCGTTAACAACGTGATTGCAATCGATAGTGTGTCGAGTAGGGTAGCTTACTTGATACTCAGAATATCTAAAAGATATTCGCTGAAGGTCATCCAGGTATATGCGCCGACCTCGGCACACCCTGACGACGAAGTAGAGGCCATGTATGAGGACATTAGCAAAGCCATACATGACTCTAAAACGCAGTTCAATGTTGTGATGGGGGACTTTAATGCAAAACTGGGCAAAAGAGGCGATGATGAGCTGAGAGTGGGGCAATTTGGATTTGGGCAGCGGAACCCAAGGGGACAAAGGCTGGCTGATTTTCTGGAGAGAGAGGGGCTCTACATGATGAACTCTTTCTTTCAGAAACCGCCTCACAGGAAGTGGACCTGGATGAGTCCCGATGGTTCCATTAAAAATGAGATCGACTTCATCATGACCACGAAGCGACACATATTCAATGATGTCTCTGTGATCCACAGGGTTAAGACCGGAAGCGATCACCGGATGGTAAGAGGCATCTTGAACATCAATATCAAGCTCGAAAGGTCGCGTATGGTGAGGTCTACGCTCCGACCTGTAAATGCACACATCCTAAACCCCGAGAGCTTTCAGCTCGAACTTCAGAATCGCTTTGCTTGTCTGGACAGCTGCGTGTCTGTGGACGAAATAAACGATAGGCTGGTGGAAACTGTCAAAACGGTTGGCTCTAAATTCTTTAAAGCCCACCGTAAAAGTAGACCCCAAAAAATATCCGACCATACCAGGAACCAAATGGCTAGTCGGCGCTCTATGCAATTGCAATCTTCCAGTGATGCTGAGTCATATAGACAGCTCAATAGACAAATCCTCAAATCATTGCGGCACGACATTCGCTCCTTTAATACAAAATGTATTAAAGAGACGATCGAACGGAACAAAGGTCCCAAAGTGTTCGCAAGAGAGGCCTCTATTGGGCAAAGTCATTTGACAAAGCTGAAAACAGGAGATGGCAGTATAGTGTCGACAAAACCAGAGGTATTGAGGGAGGTCGAAAGGTTCTACGGACAGTTATACTCCTCAGTCGCTAGCCCTATCGCAAGCTCGGCTAAAGACCCAAGAGCCAAGCTAACCCGACACTATACCGAAGATTTTCCGGACATCAGCCTATGCGAGATTAGGATGGCCCTCAAACAACTTAAAAACAACAAGGCACCAGGAGAAGACGGAATCACATCAGAGCTTCTGAAAGCGGGTGGAACACCGATACTTAAAGTCCTTCAGAGGCTCTTTAACTCCGTCATACACAAAGGCAAAACGCCAGAAACATGGAACAGGAGCGTGGTGGTCTTGTTCTTCAAAAAGGGCGATAAAACTCTATTGAAGAACTATCGACCCATCTCGCTGCTGAGCCATGTTTACAAGTTGTTTTCGAGAGTCATCACGAATCGTCTCGAAAGTAGATTTGATGACTTCCAGCCTCCCGAACAAGCCGGTTTCCGGAAAGGCTTTAGTACCATAGACCACATCCACACGCTGCGGCAGATTGTACAGAAAACCGAAGAGTATAATCTGCCATTATGCTTAGCGTTTGTGGACTATGAGAAGGCCTTTGATTCGATCGAGACTTGGGCGGTGCTTCAATCTCTGCAACGATGCCATATTGATTATCGGTATATCGAGGTGCTGAAGTGCTTGTACAAGAACGCCACTATGTCGGTTCGAGTACAGGAGCAATGTACCAAAGCGATTCCATTGCAACGAGGTGTGAGACAAGGAGACGTCATCTCTCCGAAATTGTTTACCACCGCAATGGAAGACGCTTTCAAACTCCTGGAATGGCAAGGACGCGGCATCAATATTAACGGCGAGTACATCACTCACCTTCGGTTTGCCGACGATATCGTGGTTATGGCGGAATCGTTGGACGATCTAAGCACTATGCTCGAAGACCTCAGCCGAGTATCTCAACAGGTTGGGCTTAAGATGAACATGGACAAGACGAAAATCATGTCGAACATCCATGTTGTGCCCACCCCGCTTGCAGTTGGGAACTCGCAGCTCGAAGTTGTTGACGAGTACGTCTACCTGGGTCATACGATCCAGTTAGGTCGGTCCAACTTTGAGAAGGAGGTCAATCGTCGAATCCAACTCGGCTGGGCAGCGTTCGGAAAACTACGAAATATCTTCTCGTCCAAAATACCTCAGTGCCTCAAGACGAAAGTCTATAACCAATGTGTGTTACCAGTGATGACTTACGGCACAGAAACGTGGTCTCTTACTATGGGCCTCATAAAGAAGCTCAAGGTCGCTCAACGAGCTATGGAGAGGGCTATGCTCGGAATTTCTTTGCGAGATCGTGTGCGCAACGAGGAAATCCGCAAACGAACAAAAGTAATCGACATAGCCCAACGAATTAGTAAGTTGAAGTGGCAATGGGCAGGGCACATAGTACGGAGAACTGACGGCCGCTGGGGCAGAAAGGTTCTCGAGTGGAGACCACGTACCGGCAAACGCAGCGTGGGACGGCCTCCTACCAGGTGGACCGACGACTTGGTCCGGGTTGCAGGCAGCCACTGGATGCGTATAGCATTAGACAGGGCGCACTGGAGGTCCCTGGGGGAGGCCTATGTTCAGCAGTGGACGTCCTACGGCTGACATGATGATGATGATATATATATATAGATATATATATATATAGATATATATATATATATATATATATATATATATATATATATATATATATATATATATATATATATATATATATATATATATATATATATATATATATATATATATATATATATATATATATATATATATATATATATATATATATATATATATATATATATATATATATATATATATATATATATATATATATATATATATATATATATATATATATATATATATATATATAAACGCAGCGTTAACCTCCGTCACTCAACACGCAATGCCTCGAAAGGCGAAAAGATCGAAACGGAGTGTTTTAACACTACCTTCGTTATATGGTTCCTGCAGTTCCCTCTGCCTACCCTGCCATGTGCGGAATAAAGCGTGAAGCTAAAAAATATCCTGCAATTTTAGAACATTCTACAACCGACATACAAATAAATATTCGTCAAAAATACAAATACGATTACATAATATAGTAAACAACAATTAAAATATAGTAAATGTTAATAGCACACAGTAGTTATCTAGACTTAACGGCTTTAGTTAAGCGCTGTCGTAAACATGTTTATTTTGAACATGTACGAGTTTGACCGTCGCATTAGAGGACCGTCGTGGCGCAGAGGCGTAGCGTCTATCTGTAAACGCGACGGTTTGAAGGTTCGATTCCCATGAGGGGAAGATGGATAGTATAGATGGTAGATATAGTGTTAAAAGACAAAATACAAAACATGTAATTGTCATATCTTCACTACCATTAATTTCTTAACACGCAATGTCTCGCATAATGCGTTAAAAACCGTGACTGTCTTAACACACTACCCTGCTAAATACGGGATAGAGCGTGAAATTTAAAAAACAAACTAGCAACTCAATTATTCAACGGGGACGGAGAAAACAGGGATTAAGCAACGGAGTGTCTCAACACTAGGTTCCACGGTTCTTGCAGTTCCCTCTGCCTGCCTTGCAATATGCGTGATACAGCGTGAAACTAAAAAAAATCGTTATCAAGACACAAGACAATACACAAAAGCTATCCAATTTGGCAATGTCTGACACCAAAATGTCTCGACCCATTTTAATTAACACGCAAAACGATATATTAACAATAAATATTGGTGGTGTGCCAAAATAATTACAATTACATTAATAGCCGCACCCATAGACGTCATTTGGCAATTAACTGGCATTAAATTAGCAGGGATTCGTGTGACAGCTGATGTATGTTCACACCAAATTGTATATTATGTTAAAAGCTTTATGAGAGTCAAATGGGGCGTTTTATTAGTTTAACATATTTTAGGGATGGTAAAGTTACAAAGCTTTTTGTGTTATAAGACAGATTTTTTGAGAAAAAGCGCGTAAAAAAGTATTTTTAAAGCAAGTCCAATAGGAAACGTGCAGAATTTGTTTAATCAATTATCAATTGAACTGTTCAAGTTCGAATATTGGCTTTATTTTACACCAATACGCCTTTTCGTGATCTTTACCAAAAGCAAAATTCTAGACCAAAATCTCGCCTCTCTAAGTGTGCGCAATTAAAACGCTTCCACAAATAATATATAATGATGATTGACGAGGACTCCCCGGAGAGCTTGTACGAAGAGGCTAATGACAGTGGACGAGGTGAAAGAGGTATGCAGGGCACTACCCCGCTAGGGATAGAGCGTGAAGCTATGTATGTATGTATTGACGAGAAAATCCCCTAAATATTTGACTGCTTTTACACGTGGCTTTGTTCATATTTTCAAATAAAACTTTCAAAATAACTTCGTTGTGAAATATAAATGACACAACTATCACGTACGTATAGTGGATTACATCGAAACGATTCAAATTATGTAACAATGTCTAAATAGCCTTCATGGGCTATGTATTACAAAACTAGTTTTTTTTCAATTTGAACCTTTAGTACCTGACATTATAGCCTTCAAGCTCTATCCCGCTAATAGTATGGTAGGCAGAGGGATCTGCAAGAACCACTTTAACCCGCTTTCGGCCTTTTCGAGGCATTGCGTGTTGAACGCCTAGTTGTGCAAAAATGGACAAAAATTATTTTTCCCGATTGGGAACTGAAACGGCAAGTTTACAGGCATAGACATTTAAAAAAAATGCAATAAAATTGCGTCTCACAATATATCTCATAGGTACAGAGTTTTAGACAGAGGGAGTAGTGTTAAAACACTCCGTACCACACGTCTAAATCTTGATCTAAACAAATAGTTTAACATACACAAAATAGAACTGGGTACTCTCAATACAATCTCAATTTAACCACTGCACATATGTATACACACTGATTTCACTACGACTCAGCCTTGAATAAGTAAGTTAATGTTTAAGTAGTCATTCGGCCTTTACCAGGCAAGTGGCAAGAATTCATTTTAAGCAGATTCTTGCTACAGCTAAAAATTTAACTCCTTTTACAATTTCAAAGTATTTTTAAATTCAATAAAGATATCGTCGGAACGCAGAGGCGCAGCGTCTGCCTGATTACGCGACGGTTAGCGAGTTTGATTCCCATGAAGGGAAGATAGAGTTTTTACTTCCATTTTCTTCGTTCTGGTAACTAGATAAAACGGCGTTGACCGCCACTCAACACACAATGCCTCAAGAAAGGGCCGAAACCAGCTGGAACCAGTGGGAAATTCCACAGTTCCTGAGGTTTCCTCTACCTCTACCCTGCTGTACACGGAATAAAGCGTGAAACTATAAAAAGATAAAATACATATGTTACTCTCACAATATATATATCCATCCGTTAATCAACATATAACAAAGTAACATAGCATATATTAACATAGCAAAAGCATTAAATAATTATTGCCTATCGTGCTATATAAAATGTTGTTCGCCTTGTCTCTCTTATAAATAAATAAAAAAGTGTTAATCCATTGTAAGCTGATATCCATATTTGTTTTGCAAAATATAGTCGTTATGTTTTTATGATTTTTTAAAATGTTAATCCACACCGAGGATAGAAAAAATACTTAAAGAAAACATATAAAAATTTGAACGCAGCGGGACTCGAACCCGCGCCCTTGGTGAACTCAGTGGTGAGAGCGCTTGCACGGTTAGCAAAAGGGCGCGGGTTCGAGCCCTGCTGCGTTCCAATTTTTATATGTTTTCTTTAAGTATCTATTTAGTCTTTATGCGCCAAGATTTATTACCACAGATCTACACTCAAATTTTTCTGCTATTATTATTATTAAT
>JAZFAU010000323.1:245000-250000 GCA_037178615.1 Dione vanillae | reverse complement strand
TATATATATATATATATATATATATATATAT
The DNA here is from genome assembly GCA_037178615.1 of Dione vanillae. NCBI lineage: Eukaryota > Metazoa > Arthropoda > Insecta > Lepidoptera > Nymphalidae > Dione > Dione vanillae. The sequence continues at coordinate 249,969 of JAZFAU010000323.1, read as the reverse complement.
ATATATATATATATATATGTATATATATTGACAGTACTAATTTTAGAGGGTAGTTGCGTATAACACATTCTTATATAGCATACTATACTTTTTTTTTTCAATAAAGGCATTGTGCTTTACGTCCAAAGTCAGCCAGAAATCTCAGAGAGAAATAAAGCAAAAAAAAGGAAGAAAAATTAATCGCCATATAAATCGATCACAAAAATCTAAACAATAGTACTAAAAACATAGTGTAACAAAACTGTAAAATTAGTTTCTGATAAGAAAAATCTGAAAATGATAAGAAATTATATATACATACTACAAAGGAAACGAAATCGAGAGTATAATGTATCCATATAACGCAGAAATAAAATATATTCTACACCTACCTATCTAACTAACTACTTTTTTTTCATACCGCACATGGCAGGGTAGGCAGAGGGAGCTGCAGGAATCGTGGAACCTAGTGTTAAGACAACCCGTTGCTCAGTTCTTGCTTTCTCCGTCCCCACTTTCCGCCTTTTTCGAGGCATTGCGTGTTGAGTGGAGGAACTCAACGCCGCGCTTTGCCTAGTTTTCCAGAGCGAAGAAAATGGAAATAGAAAAATCCATCTTCCCCGAGTGGAAATCGAACCTACAAACCGTCGCGATTACAGGTAGGCGCTTACGCCTCTGCGTCACTATAGTCCGGTGTTTATTTTTTTTGTTTAATAGCCAATTATAGTCCACATACTAATTGTTCGAGCAAATATTACCAGAAGTACCTACAATAGGCTATATTGAAAAAATTTTACTATTGTGTAATACATTATTTTATAGTCGCCTATTTATAGACTTTGATAGACGGACTACCCAAGCGAAAGTTTCAATTGAAACAAGTAGTTTCTGAGATTATTGTGTCCTGAGCTATCGACTAATTCATACAGATGCATTTTAAATATAAAAAATATTTAAAATATTTTTACGTACAGGGTACCCATTTAAAATGTGCAGAAAGAAAGTAGAGAAGAGTGTCTCACCACTAGATCTCTTGCCACTTACACATTATGCATATAACCATAGCAAGTTTGACAGTCACGTGACCTTGAACGATTTAATTTTTGATTTAAAATGCTAATGCTGTCAGTTCCAGAAAGAGATGGCAGTACTCTTTTTGTGTACACATACTTTAGCGAGAAAAAGATAGATGCTGGAACTATTAACCACAGAAACATGGGGATTCCCCTTCTTGTAAACAAGAAATTCTTAGAACAATATTTTTTTTATTTAACTACCAATTATGTCTTAAAGCCATATCTATTTTAAATTTTTTTACCGCTAAAATTTCGCGAAATTGCTTAGTTGTTAAGTGGCGGAACTCAACACCGCGATATATATTACTTCAACTAAAGTAAATTAAAATAATTCACAGCTTCAAGCAGAAATCGAACTCGCAACCGTCGCGTTTATTGTCAGACGCTGCCACAGCGCCACAATGGCCTCAATTTCGCATATACATATTAATATATTATTTATAACATATATAGATAATAGGAGGACAAGATAACGCTATATCATACTTGAAATTACGGAAAACATAATGCGGTAAACCGAAACTGATGAAATACGATTGAAATGTTGCAATTAAATAGAAATATTTTTACAGCTTCACTTTTGAGTCATATATGGAGAGTATAGTGTCAAAACACTCCGTTTTTCTCTCTCCGACCGAATTGTGTATTAAAAGGTGGTACTTTACGCCGCGCATTCTTATTCTAGCTGGTAATTAAAAACAAAACAAAAGAAAATTATATTCGCAACCACCAATCGCAATACTTTATTATTTTTTTTTTTAGCTTCACGCTTTATCCCGCACATGACAGGGAAGGCAGAGAGATCTGCAGGAACCATACGAACCTAGTGTTAAGACACTCCGTTGCTTAGTCCCTGCTTTTTTCGGGGAAAATGGATCTTTCTATTTCCATTTTCTTTGCTCTGGAAACTAGGCAAAGCGCGGCGTTAAGTTACGCCACTCAACACGCAATGCCTCGAAAAGGGCGGAAAGCGGGGACGGAGAAAGCAGGGACTAAACAACGGAGTGTCTTAACACTAGGTTCGTATGGTTCCTGCATTTCCCTCTGCCTACCCTGCCATGTGCGGGATAAAAAGGCGTGAAAAGAAAAAAAAAAATAGATAGAATTTAAAACACATGACAATAGCGGTACATCATTCTCGATATCTCTCATAGTTTATTGCCTCTAAGTTCGCAAAACTTAATTATTTGATAAAATGTATTGAATTATCAAAATACTGATTATACCTACTTAGTATTCATAATATAAGTGCTTATCACTTGTTATCAATTTTACTTATTGCGAATTTAAAAAGAATGTCTTACGACACCTACATCTGACCGTTATCGGGACGATTTTAGGTTCGATTCCCCTGTGAGGGTAATAAGATATTGTCACTATCCTGCCTCTAGCAATAAGGTGAATCGCGGCGTTTAGTTCTGCCAAACAATACACAATGTCATACAACAGATATAAAAGGAAAACACCGCAAGGCTAAATAAATAAATTTTCATTTCTTTTCTTCATTATAAGTATGTAAGCAGAGAGACCTCTTTTCTAAGCGAGCTTCACCATTTATCCCTAGCGGGGTAGTCAAAAAATTTAATGAACAATCACTTTGTTTTTATTAACTTAATTACTTAACTAATTTTAATGTTGCATTTAACATTTGACACGTGGCATCACGTATTAGTCAGAAAGGATGAATAATCTTAAAGTCAGTCAGGTTCTTTGTACTCCATATCATGACCTTTGACTAAAAAGTAACCGTAACAAGTAATTTAATTAATATATATATATATATATATATATATATATATATATATATATATATATATATATATATATATATATATATATATATATATATATATATATATATATATATATATATATATATATATATATATATATATATATATATATATATATATATATATATATATATATATATATATATATATATATATATATATATATATATATATATATATATATATATATATATATATATATATATATATATATATATATATATATATATATATATATATATATATATATATATATATATATATATATATATATATATATATATATATATATATATATATATATATATATATATATATATATATATATATATACATATACATATACATATACATATACATATACATATACATATACATATACATATACATATACATATACATATACATATACATATACATATACATATACATATACATATACATATACATATACATATACATATACATATACATATACATATACATATACATATACATATACATATACATATACATATACATATACATATACATATACATATACATATACATATACATATACATATACATATACATATACATATACATATACATATACATATACATATACATATACATATACATATACATATACATATACATATACATATACATATACATATACATATACATATACATATACATATACATATACATATACATATACATATACATATACATATACATATACATATACATATACATATACATATACATATACATATACATATACATATACATATACATATACATATACATATACATATACATATACATATACATAAAATAAAATAAAAAAATAAAAATATTCTTTATTTCTTTAAAATTTATATATCGATTGTTAGCGCTGAGATTTCCCAGTAAGTAGTCAAAGACACTTGTGTTGGGAATATCTCGCTGCTCCCAATCAAATATTTTTACATTTTTTACAAAATAAACATTCAAGACCGGACGGGATGGCGACGCACTGTGGATGCCCTCTGCCCCATCTAGGGGACTTAGGATTCAAGTCGAGGGGGTGAAAGGCAGGGTTTTCTCTCCTCTCCTCTTCCTTGTCGTTCTCGATGGCATTATGCGTAAATGTACCAGCAATAAGCGCCGCGGCATAGAATGGGGACTTTCCGGCACCTTAGAAGATCTGGATTATGCCGATGACCTATGTCTGCTAAGTCACACACGCGCCGATATGCAAGCCAAACTGGACGACCTACGTGGAGAAGCAACGGAGATGGGGTTAAAAATTAACACCCGGAAGACCCAGGAGATGAAGTGCAGAGCAACTAGCTTTCTACCGCTGCTCATCGGCACAGAGGTTGTGGAAAGAGTCCACAAGTTTACCTACCTCGGAAGTATCGTGACTGAAGCTGGAGGGACCGAGGAGGACATCGCCTCGAGAATCGCCAAGGGAAGAGCAACCTTCGCACAGTTGCGCCCCGTGTGGCAATCCCGGAAATTGACTAGGAGAGTTAAGCTCAAAATATTCCGGTCCAATGTTAAAACCGTTTTGCTATACGGGTGTGAGACCTGGAAGGTCACAAAAGACATCTCGCGCCAACTCCAAGTCTTCGTTAACCGTTGTCTTCGCCGCATTCTCGGTATTTACTGGCCCGAGAAAATTTCCAACATACAACTCTGGGAACGCTGCGGCGAAACTCCGATCGACCAGCAAATCAAGCGTCGCAAGTGGGGATGGATTGGCCACACGCTCCGAAGAGATCCAGATCACATCTCTAGGCAAGCCCTAGACTGGAATCTCCAAGGCAAGCGAAAACGTGGCCGCCCTAAACTGAGCTGGCGTCGGACGGTCGCTGCAGAGGTGGCAAACATAGGGAGGACCTGGAGCGAAGTGAAGCGCGATGCTCAAGACCGGACGGGATGGCGACGCACTGTGGATGCCCTCTGCCCCATCTAGGGGACTTAGGACCTTAAGTCAAGTAAGTAAGTCAAGAGAGATCTCTTTTGTAAGAGAGCTTCACCCTTTATCCCTAGCGGGGTAGTCAAAAAACATAGTGAACAATCACTTTGTTCTTGTAATCTTAATTACTTCACTAATTTTAATGTTGCATTTAACATTTGACACGT